>BSDZ01000021.1:2170000-2243434 GCA_030268105.1 Volvox africanus | reverse complement strand
TGCGCCAATCAGTCGGCTGGATCCAAATGACTTAATTGAAGAGGGAGTTACGACATGCAGTTGCCCCTCTCCCCAGTTGCCCCTCCCCTCGCTCAACACCTAACTACAGCTTGCTTCATCCCATCCCTTAATCTGCTCCTGACTTGGATCCCCCGACCCCGCCCCTCCCCTCGCCCCTCTCCTCTCTCCTCCCCCCGCCCCTACCCCCCACACAGGGTTTTGCGCGCTCCCCTATCCTTCTTCCACACGAACCCTTCTGGCCGCATCGTCAACCGGTGAGTTGAACTCCGAGGGGTTTACTTCCCTTTCTTCCGCAGAATGGTGGTTACGGTTCAGAAATCTTTGTAAGTCACCCCTAGCTAATCTTCCTGACGTCATCTTCCCTTACTTCCGCAGAATGGTGGTTACGGTTCAGAAATCTTTGTAAGTCACCCCTAGCTAATCTTCCTGACGTCATCCCCTCTGATCCCAAACCCCCACGTTGTGTGTTTCTAGGTTCAGTAAGGACCAGGGTCAGGTGGACGACCTGCTGCCCTCCTGCCTCTTCGACGCCCTTCAGTCCGCCTTTCAGGTCCTAGGTGCGTTTGTGCTGGTGGCAATCGCGGTGCCCGTGATTCTGCCCGTCTTTCTGCCCCTGGCAGCTGCTTTCTACTGGGTACGTCGCCGCTACATCACTGCCAGTCGCGACATCAAGCGCTGGGAGGCGGTGACGAGGTCGCCCATATTCGCGTCCTTCTCCGCCACGCTCAAGGTGAGGGGGGAAGGGGGAGGGGGAGGGGGAGGGGGAAGGGGACCTTGCCCCTCCCTCCCGCGTGAGCTCGTGCGTACGTCGGTTTGCCGGTATGTATGTGAAAGTGTATGTATGCATTTGGGGGGGGTTCGATTTATGGAGGTTGGATTTATCACGTACCAGCGCCCTTAGCAGGTCCGAAGCTCAGCCACTTCCGATCGCCCTTGTTATTCAGTGCCAAATGTCCCCCCATGTACACACACACACACACACCCCGGATGTAAGACCACTCCATTGGATCTATTTTCCTGCTCCAGGGGCTGCCGACCATCCGAGCCTACGGTGCCGCCAGCCGCTTCGATGACGCCTTTTTAAAGCTCATGGCGCACAATGGCAACTGGTACTTCGCTTTCATCTCAACCGCCAGGTATTTGGTAATTTGGAAATGGGTTATGTCTGTCCGTCCGTGTATGTGTCTGTATATGGCCCTGATACTGCCCGCTGGTGTCGCAGGTGGATCGGTGTGCGTCTGGACGCGGTTGCGGGCACCGCCCTATTGGCGGCGGCCCTGCTGGCGGTGGCAATGAGGGACAGTATCAACACGGGGGTGGGTGGGGTTCGAGCGGGGGATGTGATGAAGCTCGCCACGGAGCTCGTGGTGACCCTACATTGGATGCTGGAGGGGCGCGTGATCATGAGCGCTGTGAGGGCTGCGGCTCACGCAACTCTGTCTTCTCTCCGTCCCTCTTCTCTCGGACGGACAACACACGGGAGGTTGTCCGAAGTGGTTGAAGAAACCCTTGAATGAAGGGTTGTCGCAGTAGCAGGATCAAAAACAACTGGGTCGCCAACGGGATGATACCGGAATTATTGGATCTTGTTGCATCCTGGATCTTGCCGGTGACTCGGCCCCGCAGGTTATGGCCTTGGCGCTTACGCACGTGCTGCAACTTACAGGCCTTATGCAATGGGTTGTACGGCAGGTGTGTAGGCGAGATTAGCGTGACCGTATCCGCGGCCGCTGTTTTCCCGCGTTAGGGCAATCACACGCAGCAGCGGAAAGGAGTAGCGGGATTGTATGCATTTCTTGTTCTGTGTGTTTACGTATGTGTGTGTTTGTATGTGTGTGCATTCAGCAATAGTAACATGTGCCGTACAAAGGCGCCCGTTTTTGATCAGGACTACGGCTCAACGTCATTCTCCTCTCCCCCTTTGCCCCCTCCCCCTTCGCCCTCTCCCTCTCCCTCTCCCTCTCCCTCTCCCTCTCCCTCTCCCTCTCCCTCTCCCTCTCCCTCTCCCTCTCCCTCTCCCTCTCCCTCTCCCTCTCCCTCTCCCTCTCCCTCTCCCTCTCCCTCTCCCTCTCCCTCTCCCTCTCCCTCTCCCTCTCCCTCTCCCTCTCCCTCTCCCTCTCCCTCTCCCTCTCCCTCTCCCCTTCCCTCTCCCTCTCCCTCTCCCTCTCCCCTTCCCTCTCCCCCTTCCCCTCCCTCTTCCCCCTCTCACCTTTCTCTCCCTCCTTCTCCCTCCTTCTATCCCTCCCCCTCAGACCGCGGAGGTTGAGAACACGATGACCTCTGTGGAGCGGATGTTGTCGTACACCGAGCTGCCCAGTGAGGCCCCCCGGGTGTCGGAGGGCGGAGGATCACCGCCCCCCGGGTGGCCCAAGTCGGGGGCACTCACGTACGAGCACGTCACCGCAGTTTACCGACCGGGTGGGAAAGCGGGGCCGGGGAGGGCGGGGAGGGACGGAATGCCTGGCTCCTGATCGCCATGAGATGCATGTCACAGTCTGTAAGGTAGGGTTATCCTCGCGCGCACGCTCACTGCTATTGCTACAGCCAGTGCTACCGCCAGTGCCTCAAGCTGTCGTCGTCGTACGGTTCGACCCTCAGGTCTTCCCCCCGTGCTCCGCGACTTGAGCTTCTCCCTCTCCCCGGGCAGCAGTTGCGGGGTGGTGGGTCGTACCGGCAGTGGCAAGAGCAGCCTGATGCTGACCTTGTTCCGACTCATCGACGTCGTACACGGCCGCATCCTTTTGGACGGAGTGGACACGGCCGCTGTGGGTCTGGACGCTCTGCGGCGGCAGCTGGCCATCATCCCGCAGGACCCGGTGCTGTTCAGCGGCACTCTGCGCAGCAACCTCGACCCCTGGCGGGCACACGGGGATGAGGCGCTGTGGGAGGTGCTGCAGGCGGTGCAGCTGAGGGGCGCAGTGGCGGCCATGCCGGGCGGGCTGGACGCGGCCATGGCCGAGTGCGGGGGCAACTTGTCGGTGGGGCAGCGGCAGCTCTTCTGCCTGGCGAGGGCGCTGCTGCAGGACGCCAAGGTGCTGGCACTGGACGAGGCTACGGCGAATGTGGACCGAGCCACCGACCAGCTGATTCAGGTGGGATGTGTTGCCACGTCCATGTAACTTCAGCGTTACGAACCTGGGCCGGAGCCCTGCGTCCCCCCCTTAAGGGGGAGAGGTCGCCCCTATCATTTCACCCCAGGCAGTTGAACCATACCTTCAGGGGCCTAGTCGCACCTTGACTACTCCAGGCTTCCGATGGATAGGGGAGGTCCGCTTTTCGTCCGCTTTTGCAAGTGGGGAGGAGGGGGGAGGCGCCAGGGCAGGAGGGGCCGGGCCGTGTCAACAGGTGTGTGCATGGCGGTGGAAGAAGCAAGTGAGCGAGCAGCCGCCCACATGCCGTATTGCTGTGCTGTGCCACGACCGCAGTCACTATCCCAGCCACTACCGCAGCCATTACAGGCTACCTGGTACAGAACATTCATTTTTGTTTCTGATGTTTCGGAGCTCCAGCGCTGCCAGGGGACTTGTTGATTGAAGGGCCCCCTCTTCCCTGCGAGCGCTGTCCACTGAACCCCCGGTGATCTTCTCCCTTCCCGGCTCGGTGTCACAGTGCTCGCCACCTTGTTGTATATCTCAAACCTGCACACACACGCGCGCACACTTCTACGCACGTACGCCGCCCTCAGAGTGCTCTTCGCGACTTCGCCCATCGTGGCCGGGAGACCCAGGGGCGGGTGCTGCTGCTCATCGCGCACCGCCTGGACACCATCTTGGACACGGACCAGCTGCTGGTGCTGGCGGCGGGGCAGCTCGTGGAGAGCGGCAGACCAGGGGACCTCATCGCGCAGGGAGAGGGCGTGTTCGCGGGGATGGCGGCGGCAGCGAAGCTGGCGGGCGCCGCACAGGCGGTGGTTGTGGTGACGGGCGCCGCTGAATCGATACAATAACCGCCGCAGCCTTTAACGAGCTTAGAAAGACAGAGGAGATGTGTAGTGTTCGCGCAACCGCTCCAAATCGGGGCGGGTCGTGGATTAGATTCTGATAATGCTTAGATCAGCTGCAGATTTGTGTTTTGAGTGTTGCGACTAACAGCAGGAGCACCCCTAAGAGGTAAATAAAATGATGATGTGGCCTAAGGAGTTGGGGGAATCCGACTAACCGGGAGCTTCCGTTAGTCTTCTTCTCCCCAGGGAACGGGGTACGACATGCAATCTTCAAATGAATGTGGAGGGAGTGGAGGGGAGAAGGGCAGAGCGAGGAGGTTAGCAACAGAAGCGCCTTTACACTTTGGTGTTTCTTAGGGATGTGATGGGTTTCCTAAGCAGCAGCCATGTTACCCTTACATGGTTGTTGACTTGTTGATCGGTAATTTCAAAGAGCTTTGCCGAATAGGCACGGACTATGGTCTCACTGAACCGGGTTTTTGGGTGGGGTTGATTGGTCCGACGTAGCTGAGACATTGATAGATTGATAGATAGATGGCTGAGACAGTACCTGCAGCCGAGGATGTGAGCGCCAGGGAGTGAAGCCATTTTTTGGAAAGCAACGTATGTCCTTTCGTCTTGTACGAGTTCCCGTAACGAGCATTAGCTGAACCTTGTTGCTTGAGTGCGCGTGTGTGATGCTATCTTTTCGCTTTTCATGGAAGGACACGATAGCGGCAATTGACAGGCGATGTGGGGTATGTGGCTATCGCGCAATTCGTTTCCGACTTTCATGTCCTCATTCATCCTTGAGGCACGTGCTGCTCATAACCCTACTGCCGTACTTGCGTGTCTTTTGAGTTGGTTATTATTCGAACCAAATCAACCCCCAGAGCTACACAACAGAGGGGAAAGCTCGGGCAACTCACTCCGCCCATGTGTGACGCAATGTGAGTTACCGAGCCGTGTGGATGTATGTGTAGTGTTACCGACCCTTGGGTCACTCGTGGGAAGCATCTCTCGAGCTATATGCATTTTCTTCGGTTCCCCCATCAGCTCCCCCATCACTTAGGTTCAGATTGCCATGAGAAAGAGGGGGTGGCGCTGCCAGGAGCCCCATGCTGGCGCAATCTGCCGCCGGGCTGAGAAGGGCCGCACACGTTCGTGTTACATCGTATGTCGCTGTGGTCTAGTCACGATGTAATTGCTGATGCAGCGCTGGCGACCGAGTACGGCGAAAGATCCGATGGTGCATCATCGTAAACGTTTTTCCTTGTAAGGCGGATAGCATTACAATAAGATGAGGTCCCCTGCGCTAAGGAACAAAATGCAAACTCAATGACAACTGGGCGCTCCTGCCAAACCAATTGGACGAGAGCCGTGCGTATAAGTGCGCTAACGAAAGACGACCAACCTCAACTCCAGAGGACACAGCTACCCCCCCAACGACCCGCTTACCTCCCTTTGAAAAGGCTTGCCTCCCCCTTGCGCCTCAAACCGCCTCAAAACCGCCGTACAGTACTCCTACGAGGTGCAGACTGCCAGACCTACCAGGTCCGTCCCCGTGTCACTGCATCCACGTGCTTCTTGGGAATTCCGAACCGCCTCCAGAACTCCGCCATGACCTCCCTGGACACCTGCTGGCCAAACCCAAAAGGGCCCACGTGGATGTCGAAGTAGTGCCCGCCGCCGTCCTCGCAGAAGGTTGAGCAAACGCCGTTGGTGTCCTCGGACGCGTCCTCCTTCCATTCGAGGCGGTCGTCCTGGATGTAGAAGAAGTAACAGGGCGGATGGCGCACGTCGTCGAACCCGTAGTGGATTTCGCGGTGGGGCGCTTCGTGGAGAGTCTCGTGGGCCGGCATTTCCCTGGAATAGGTTGCCAGGGGAGAGAGAGAGAGAGAGCGGGGGGGTGGGGAAACAAACTTCGAGGTATCTGGGTCATCAGAAACGGAGGTATTATTGGTGCTTCTCAATCGAAGCAGCTCCTTGCCCGCTCACTTACCACTGAGTTGGAGCTGACCTTGTACTGTGTGAGCAGCTGGAAAAAGTTTGAGTAGTTGTTCAGAGTGCTCTCAAGAGTTGAGAGGCCTTTTTCGATAAATGAAAGCGCAGCCCACATCGGGAGAACTTCACTTGACCGCAGCTATACTCGGACTGGATACGACAACTTTGGATAGGCGAGGGGTTTGAACCCCGGGACAGACTACGCCGGCACCCCGCCGTCCTTAAAAACTAATCAGAGGCATATTTTGAAAAGCGTAGATTTTATGGTATACAATAATCGACTGTCCTCCCCTTCCCTTAGCCGATTTCAACGCACCGATGGATGCTATACCGCTATTGTCGTATGCACAGCCTCGTCACCGTCCATCGGGTGCATTATCGGGCTCCCTTGCTTGTATTCATGGATGTCTGAACCTCCATGTACCCTTGGCGAAACGCCGTGCTGAAAACGCAAGCAGATTGTTCGCAGCTGCTGGGTCCGGTCACTTTAGGGCGGTGTCTTGGCTGGGGCGCCACTTGAAGGAGGGTGGCGCGCGAGCCGTGAGCTGCGCGCAGTATGTATCCGCGTTAAGAGAGGGATCACGGAGGGAGATCGGGGGCCCTGCTTGACTGCTGTCCAAGGCTGTCCGGAACGCCTGCGTGTGTTTGTGTGTGTATGGGATTGGATTGGGATGATCGGCCGAAGAAGCTGAACATGTACGTTACTAAATCAATAGACTCGGTGAATCGTTGCAGAGGGTCAGGGATCGTCCACAGAGATTTGCGCTGTGGAATTTGAGCTTATTAGAACCCTTCGCTAGGGGTGGGTCCGATTCCGCTGGTGGTGGTGCGGCACTGGGATCCTCCGCGGCGTTCGGAAGCAGGGGCAGGGGCAGAGAGCGACCTCGTTGTGGGGTGGAAATGTGAGCTTTTGCGGCGGGAGCAGGGTGGGGAGCGCTGTTCTTGTTGACACGCGAATAACTGACAGAAGCCGGTGACTGCGCGCCAGACCAAGCGACCGAGCTGAGGGCCTAAATAGACAAGAGCTTGGGTGCCAGAGAGGCGCGTCAAGGGATGGAAAATGTTGGTGCTGGTGCCATAACTTCGTCAAGTGCTATTACGAAGGTTTAGGGCCTTTTGAAGCTGTTGAGATCAGCGACCATTGTTCACTGAGGTGCGGATAACGCTGCCGCATCCATCCCATGTGTCCAGCGACTGCCGCGTTTGAGCCTGGGTTGCGGGTTGCCCGCAAGTTCCCAAAATTCAACTTTGATTTGGTCTCGCGTCAGTCTGAGAGGTTGGCTATTCCATACCGCATGCTTCCCAGTGTAACGGGGCTGAAGTGGGCGTCGGCTTGGAGCTGAGGTTGGGTGATAGGATATGCTATAAATAAAGTCCGTATAACAGCATGGATAATGTGACCCGACATATTTATGGGCGCGTGCCCCATGGCGTTCAATTATTGTACGACCTGTAGATCAACTGCCGCCATGCCATTCCCACAATAAAATATTCAATAATGAAAACTCCTGCGTCTTACCCTAACTTTCATAGATTATCATCAAGTCATCATACTATTTAGCCGTAAACTCTTGCAAGGCGCAACATGGCACGGGGGGGGGTTCTGGTATGAAGGACGGCGGGAAACTCAATCCAACACTTGCAGATTGGCTGGCATGGGCTAAAGCGCATCATTGAAAACATTTTAGAGGCTCCGAAAAAATGACTGCGAATAATATGAGCGTACCTTAGATTACATAAGACATTGACCTTGGCCAGACTTTTGTCGTCTATTTTCGAAACACAACAACTTGGCTGCATAAGAAACCACGTTATGACCAAAGAAGAATTAAAAAGTTTTCAATTGTCTTCGCCAGGGCTCTGTACCGGATGAAGTTGATGGAGCCATTTCGTCGTCGGCCCTCCGATCCAGGCAGCCGCGCCCATGGAGGCATGTGGACCGGCTCATTCCATCCGATGCGGGTCAGGACAACAACCCTACGTGTCGATGCCTGGTAGCGGGTGGGAGGCCATTACATACCCAACAGAACGGCATGTGTGTGTGTGTGAGATAGGGGGGTACAGTTTCACCCGTGGCGACTAACCTGGCAGTCCCTACCTTCCCCGGTATTTCGGGTCACCCTCATCCGGTCTCCCATGCTGACTTCTCCGAATTCAGTGCTCTTCCCGGGTTCAGCCCCCACCACCGGCATCTAGCGGAATCTGCCGAATCAACTAAGGCGTCAACTCCGCTCCTGGTCAGCTCGCAGGTCACTATAATCGGGTCTTTCACCGTCCATCGACATGGAGGCACCCTGCCCTCTACCTGTTGAGGGTGTTTGGCCCGCTTTTAGTCGGGGTCAAACCTGGAACTCCGGGGGCATATATGTCGTGCCAGAACACTGGATTGCAGCATGTTGATGCTGGCCATTAGCTTCGAAAGGCGTTTTGGCAAGAGCTTGCGGACATTGTTGACAATTTCATGTGCGCAAGATATTGTGCCTCAGCCAATCGATTTGTGCTTGGCAAGGGTTTGGACGTTGTCTGTGATTACAATGTGGTTTTGACAAACAAGCTGAGATGCCCACCCTTCGAGGGCGTCCACGCAGACAGCGGTGACGCCCTATGTTACTTCCTCACCCCCACTATTTGCTGCACAGTCACGATGGTGCTGGTGTACGCGATACGGAAGGTCCAACCTCTTGCTCGAAGGAGCAGCTCTTCTGTAGATGGATCCGCGTGCTGCAAAGCATCCAGGCGTCATTGGATGGCCTCACTTTCCACCTCTGCAGTGGCAGTTCCCACAAACCCTCGTTGACGATGACGGAGCAGTTTTGGAGCCGTTGGTCCGCACCGATGTATTGCCGTGTCTTAGTTGTGCCTTCGCATGGCTCGCGACGATGATGAATACCGCGCTTTCGGCCCCCGCTCAGGAGGTTCAGAGCTGCCCCACCACCACGTTTTGGGGCTCGTCACTCCTCAAGTCACTCCTCATCGCACGAGGAGGCGGGGACCTTCGCGATGGCAGCCTTGAGTGTGCGCGAAAATGTGGTTGCGACGACGTCGACAGTGCCACCTGTTTCCTCTGGCTAAGGGAGCTTCTTCAGGCTGCCAAAGCCGCCTTACCCAGCGGGCATGTGCAAAACTCCTCGTACTTAGGGCCTCTACGACTGCTCGCGCTGCAGCACCTTGAGTCCCTGACCAAGGGCCTCATAAGTAAGGATACGAGGAGTCTAGATGGGTATTGGCAACTTGCGCCTTGTGTGGTTGATGTGCTTCTTTTGTTGCACGGATTGTAGGGGTCTGTAGGAGCAAATGGTGCTTTACGGGACGAAGCAATGCCCCTTTGCCGATCAGGGACACGAGGGGGCCCCAGGGGGCCGGAGCCTCCGGCTCAACAACAGCATCTCCAAGCCCGTAACCGCCGCGTCGCCTCATGCCGCAGGTGGCTTCTCCCACATCGGCCGACCGTGGCATGACCTCAATGCCATCCGCAAGGAGGGCTTCCCCTACGTGGCCATCCTGGAACGCGCTATCAGGATTGAGATGCAGTGGGTGCTTCCTGAGCTTGAGCATCTTGCGACGTCTGCCTTAAGAGCCTTCTTGGAGTGCTCCGCGATTGTGGTTCGGCGGGACAGTTAATGATGTTTGGTGAGCTGGAGCTGTTGGCGTCACTTTTGGCCACATCGGCAAAGGCGCTGTGCGGCATGGTAAAGGCAATTAATGCGCTTGGCGATGACAACCTCAACCTGCTAGATTAAGACGACCTCGACAACTCCTTGGTTTGCATACTCGTCTTTTTTAAAGGCACAATTGTGCCCTATGATTTGGGCCCCTTCAGTCCTGGCTGCCTGAGTTGGAGTGGAGCGACAGCTGCTTCAAGACCGGGTCAATGGTAACTGACGGCGTTAAGACGGACGGGACGAGCAATCTAGCGGCGCCGGCGGCAGCAGCAGTAGCGGCACGGATGGCAGCGTCGATCCGGGTCACCTCCCATGCAACCCCAGTCTTTCCGTCCTCAGCACCTTCTGCTTCCTCCCCACCTTCCATGAGCTTGCGGATATGTTCGTTAAGCGCCTCACAGCCAGGGCAGCCCAGGACAGTGCTCCATGCTGCACCTGGGAAGGATCGTCTACGTCTGGAATCTGTTGATCATGCATTCATGGACTCGCAGGTGCCGGAGTCGGCTACGACACTGACATTACGACGTGGACGGAAGGCTCCGAAACCTGGCCGCTGCGGGTTATGCAGGGCATCCGGTCCTAAAGTGCAATTCCGGGTGAAAACCACCAAGCCAAAGGCTCGCATAGGTAGGTTTGGTTGATTGAGGCTGAGCTGAGGCTGAGGCTGCGAGTGCGGTGTGGAAGGGGGGCCAGAGGGAAAAGGGAACTCGGGGTAAGACCACCATGCGGCTGCGGCGACAGTGGGGAGGTTAACGTGGGTTACGTTGGCATGTGCTTTTGGAAAGGCGGGCCCTGTGCCATTGGCAGTATTGAGAATGCGGCGCTGGGCGGGATTTCTAGAGTTATGCAAGGGGGCTATGTCAGAATGGTAGCAGTTGCGGTTTTATTGGGGAAGTTGTAGCTGCATTATTACGCCTCTTGTAAGGCACCGGTTTTCGGTCGGGGCTGTAACTCGAACACCGTCGTCTTCCCGTCGTTCAAAAGAAGCCGCAATAGCACTGACTATATAGCGGTACGCCCGACGGTCCCCGTAGGCGACGACGCTACGGGTGGTGACGCTAACATGAAGAAGGAGCTCAGCTGTGCAAAGAATGTTGCCGCCGATTCGTGGGAGAGCTTCCTGACGCGGCTGAAGCTACCCGAGCTCGTGAGACGGATGGCCCGGGTGGCTGCAGCGTGCAAGGAGGACTACCGCTGTGCAGAGTGCGCAGAACAACATCGGGTACTACAGCACACAGGGGTAGAAGCGGATTCGAAGCCTCATTAAAGCGGCTGGGTTGTTGAGGCGCGGTTAAAGGAGGCTTCTGGCGCGCAGTGGTGGCGTGGTGTGTGACCATCTGTGACTTCGTGTGGGCCGAGGCAGCAAACGAGGCTCTTTACTCCTGAATAAGAAATCCGTGAGAGGGTGGATTGGCCCCCCTCATAATCGCTACCTTGAGCATGGAACGGTGTGGAAAGCTAGTGAAGGTACAATAGCTAGTGGGGTCCGAAAACCGGCGGCGGCAAGCGGTAACGAAATTGCATCTTTCATGTGGCCGGTATATCACTCAGTGTGTTTTTGTGTCACATTTAGATGCAGTGTGGGAGGGACATTAGTGGCTTAGGGGTGGAGAGGGGGAAGGCAGTGAGCAGTGACAACGATAAAAGCATCCCGGCAGTGACCACCACCTGGAGGAGCATTACCAAATGCATACGGACAAGCTGGCGTGAGCATGGTGTACGATGGATCCTGCGTAAGCAGGATGTGCAATGTGTTTACGTCGTATAGACGAATGCGCTACTTTTGCGGCCTGCAAGGAATTCCGCTATTGCGGCTGTGTGTTCATATGTGATGGTGGGGGAATCGGGAACAGTACCAGGTCTCGACCAGGATGTCAGGGTGTTGATGATAGCGGCATCGAAAGCCGTCCACTGAAATACTTGCCCTGACAGCAGATGAGCCCTGAGCGTTTGAGATTCATGTTTCTTTACGATTCTCGCAGAAATGTGTGTCCAGGATGGCACATGCGCAAAAGCACGAATGCCTTGGTGTGCATGATTGTTTGCTTCCCGCATGTGTATTCTTGAATTGATGTACACAAAATACGGCAATATGATTACGGCTGGATGTAGATAGGTGCTTTTGGACTGCATCCAAAATTGCATCAGCATCCGCATCCAATCCTCGTCACAGCGTAGTGACGTTGTGTCGTTGTATACGAATACGATGATATGCCTTTTAACATCCCCCCCATTTGAGGCCCCAATCCGCGAACGATTTCGTATACATGGGCGCACGGCCATCATAAGTCTGGCATACACTACTTTCAAATGCGACATCACATACGATCCCCTCTTTTCATCAGATATGCTGGCATATGACCCACGCCACCCTCCTCGCCACCCCAAGCATGAAGGCCTTCCAGTCCCATGGGATGTAAGTTTTCACAGCTGATTTTGCATTTGCATCCGCCTCGTCGATCGGTGTTCACTTAACAATTTTTGTCAGTCTTTGTTCCCCCTCTCCTCCAAATGACAATTCCTTGCGAGCATAGAGATTAAGCTGCGTCCCTTCCCTCCGATAGCGAATTGGCCCGGAAGGTTAAGGAGCGGGTGTAGATTTACGGCCCCCATCAGGCCGCAGCCCACATGCCGTGGTGTAAGGGTGTAAACGCAGCTTCATTCGGCGTCGCATTAAACCCCTAGGCGCAGAGACAACCCCTACCAGCCAGACCACTGAAAGGCCGTGTTGCCATCCACCGAAACACCTTATTGGCCACCCTCCTTTGCCCTCTCCCTCGTATTCGAACACTCCGCCGTAACCCCGAGACAACCCTTAGCGAGACCCTGACCTTACCTGACATGACCTGGCCTTGCCAGGCATTGCCCACACCTCTCCACCGGGCTGCGGTGCTTCCTAAACTCGGGGTCATTTTGGAGCGTAGTAAACACCGGGTGATGAACAACGACGTTACGAACCGAAGTTATGCTCGAGTGTGTGCACGTGTGCATGTGCTCTTGCGAGGAGTGCAAAGGCCAGCAGAAGTAGCTGCACAGCTGCCTCTCAATGTTCCGTATGCCCGCACATTTACCGCTCCTCTAAGAGGCCAGACCCGGAACCAGTGCCTCCGCCCGCTAAAACACACCATCGTGGGAACAATGTGCTCGCCCTAAACTGGGATCAGTGAGGCCACCACACAGTCCTTGGGGCAAAAAGATCACTTCACAGACAGTGCGGTGTGTCGACATACCCATGCATGGGTGGTAGTGCATGCATCCGCCTCATGTGCCCCAGACGCTGCCGGATGTCGGGGCGGGTTCTCCAGCCTCCCACAATCCTGTGGTCATCTCCGGCGCACCACGGGTGGGAAGAGGGGTGTGGAGCCCGCCACTAGAGGCCTCCTCCCTCCCTCCCTCCCTCCCTCCCTCCCTCCCTCCCTCCCTCCCTCCCTCTGGCTCTCCCTCTTCCCCTGGCCCTCCATCCTCGCCCAAGAGTCAGTCGTACAGCTAAGGGATATTGCTCATCTTCTCAGTGAGGGCCCAAACACGCGGATTGCCAAGGAAGGGCAGCGGACGCCCAAGTATACATGGACATATCGCACTTCCGCAGGCAGGTTTGACAGCTCTGCATCAAACTCCCCAGAAGCATTTTAAATCATCGCTCAAAATACCATTGATATTGCAACGAAGCAAAGCGCAGCACAGCACCTACGGCGTCCTCACGAGCGCAAGTCATATAAGCGGTTGCACCCTTTCTCCCCAGCCATCCTCTTTCACCTCCACTTTCCCGCCTCCCTCCCCTACTCCCCATGAGCTGGTTTCCCCTCCCACATGGAAGGTCTTCTCAACCCTAAAACCAACTGATCAACACAAACCCGACGCTACCTCCCACCCGCTGCTCTGAACTCGCTTCTCCCTTTCCATAAAGCGCATTAAGCCATACGCCTGTCGACACCACCGGCCACGCTGCTGTTTGTAAAAGCAGCACGCCACCCCCCAAGCATCTGCCGCATCATATTCCGCGAAGCGTTCGCACCACGGATTGCCGCAGACACTCCACCCCACACCGTTGCACATCGCTCGTCGTCGCGTCACAATATGTAAATCACCGTGTGGTACTGAACATCACCTATGGCCGTACGCTCCTCCTGCCCGGTCCCCTACGTCACCATCTGCACCGCCGCCCCTTCAGCACTGCAGCCCACCTCACACATGGCCGAGGGTATTCAGAAGCAGCCAGCGCGTCGTCCCCTTCAGCCGTTTGGCTCACGGCACAGAAGATCCAATCACATGGTGGCATCGAGTGCGCCCATGATGGCGGCTCGCGCTTCACACTTTCTTAATGCATGAGCTTGCCCCCCTAACCACGATGCATTACCAATTGAGGCGCCGGCAGCCTTCGTAGCGGAACCCTCGGAGGCCACAGACTAATACGCACATTCTTGGTGCACGGGCGCATTACAACCACCACCAACAACACGGCTACAAAGCCGTCTTGGGGCTAACCCTACCCCCACACACTGCCACACCGCCGTCCGTTTACTCACAACGACGAGGACAGCAAAAGCATCGATGCATAAAAAGCAAAAGAGGATCAAACGGGGAAACGAATCATTTGGGCCTGAGTGCGAAAGGGGCTATTAGAGGGGACGAACTCCCCGGGGGGAAGGCGGTTAAGAAACTCGTTCTTGATGGTCGTACATAACCAACCAACGCATGGGAAGTTGAGGGAGGCAGAGGCGGGGAGGAAGAGCGAGAGAAAAGCAGCAGCACATGCGCGTGAGGCGGTACATGGGTGGAGAGGGCGGCTCTACAGCCGGCCGCAGGGAGGCAACCCTCCTGCACTGCAAGCGCTGTGTCATCATGCGTGATGAGGGACCGTGAAATCCCATGTAAATTCTCCTTTCCCTCCACCTTCCCCCTTATGCACCATAAACCCCACGATCACGCCAGTATCAACAGTGCTCGCAGTGCTCAGCATAGCCTTTGACCTTCGCTGGCCAACAATCCAACAGCCGAACGGCAAAGAGGCCTGCAACAGCGGTGCAACCGCGTCGACACCATTCCATGCTCTTTTTAAGTGCTGTTGCTGCGTGTGGCGCAGCAGTTTCAACAGTGTGCAGCTGTAAGCTAATGCCGCCGCCACCGTGGGCACTGAGCTGCGGGAGAGAAAAAAATCGTTTCCAAAGCATTATGTTCAAAAGGTGCGGCAACTCAATTTTTCCTTGGTAATTGATTGCTGTGTGGCGCTTTACTGCGATGCATTCACATTATCAACAAGACACACCCCACCTACAAGGGACAGAGGAAAAGAGAAGAGACACGCACGCACATACACGCACATGCACGCAGAAGATGTTTCCAAAATTTAATTGCTGAATGCGGGCGTCCGTCCCGTCGTCTTGCCCTACTTTCCCGTAGCCCCTCATTCCTCAAAAGGTTTGATACATATACACGTAGGAACGGAAGGCGGACAGAATCCTGTGCCATGGTGTTAGGGCCAGAGCAGGCCAGCATCCATCTGCGGTTTAGTCACCCAGATGTGATCGCGCACCATGCCGATAGCCAGCATCGAATTCAGCCATCTGTAGGGCTGCTTATTGCCGCGGCGGGGTGCGGCGGAAGAGGCATGGGAAGAAGAGGTCCACCCCGCGCATCTTTGGGTTCCAGCCGGCAGCACCGCGATCCACATGCGCACAAGAACACGCGACAGACAGATATTTCAACACATACCGCGATGCACACATACGCGCACACAGAGAGTCACACCATTCACCAATCCGCCACAACGCACGCATGAATGAGCGCACAGTGTGCACATTACTTTCCTTTAGGGGACATTGTCTCACACGCAAGACGCAGGAGCACGGAAATGGCTATCAGACGCAGACCTTTCCATCGGGCCCTTTTTGAAACCTGCTTTCCCACCACTACCACCACCACCATCATTACCACTACGAAACAAGGACCATATATTTGGCGCCGAACCTCCCAAACCACATCAAACCCCCATTTTGGATACTCCGAAAGGCCACGCTACCCTCGTCCTTAACATGACAAAAACCTCTCGCAGGCCGTACGTACAATCCGCGTGACTTGAGTCCCCGCATCCTTCCTTGTCTCCTTCCTGCCATTCCGTATACATCGCGTCTCTGCCCCCCTCCTGTACTCTCTATGTTGAAACCCCCCATCCTGTTCGCTCAGCCATTGATTCTGATAAGCGTCAGCCAATATGGTGGCATCGGTTGCAGCAACTCCCCTCTACGAGTCCCTGCGCCCACCCACTACTACCGCCTGCTGCCCCACTAAGGAAAGGAGGGACGCGCCCCCGCAGCCCTCGCCGTTACCTGCAAGCTTGAATAACCCCCTCCTTCCATTCCACCTTCGCCCTCCTCCCTCCTCAGCCCACTGCATCCTTTCCCTCCCTTTCTATCTCAAGCTGCCGTGCCAGTGGTCGTCGCCCTGGGCAGGACTAGGCAGCGTTTTAAATTCCCCCGAATGCGTAAACCCGCCGTCACTCTCGTTGCGCTGAAGCAACCGCGCAGCTGCCTGCACTCAGCTGGCCGCATCATTCAAACGTGGCATGTCCTAGGCTACATGGGTGCAGGTCACACCGGCTTCATCCGCTATGCCGCTATGCAAAGCCACACACATTACCTCTCAACATCACTTAAAGAAAGGCTACGACAATCGTTACAACCGCCACAAACACATCGCATGCGGGCGCGGGGACATTTTCGGACCGACTCCTCCGCCCCCTCTCCCTTCCGCTCCGCTCCTTATCGCGCGCTACACGTACCACCATTTCCTCTACCTCCGCCACCTTCCACCCCAACAAAGCGGTGCGACAGCGGAAAAGCAACATATCGCACAAACAAATCTGCCCCGCGCATGTGTGCTTGCTTGTATGTGTGCGCTTATGCGTTTAAAGCAAGATATGAGAAGATGTGAGTGTGCCGGTGATGGCAAGGCTCCAAAACGTTTAATGCACTGCCCTACCTGCGCAAGGGCCTCTGGGGCCTCCTTCATTGCGTTGTCAAGTTCCCTATTTGCCAACCGCCCCGATCAGATCGAAGTATGGCTGGCGTACCCTTTTCCTGCCCTTTTCACGGCTTCCCAAGCAACCGCGCCACAGCTTCAATTTTATCCAGTTGTGCCTGTATCGACTGCACTACTTGCGCCGCGGTGGGGCGGTTTCGGGGCAACGGGCTCCAACAGCTCTTGGCGAGGGACCTGCGGGGGCGGGAGGGAATGAGGAGACTTGAAGCTTGGGTGAGCGCCCAAGGAAGACATGATGCTACCAGCAGAACTGGGCCGGGGAAGGAAGGCACGACGACGGTGTTCTGTGTCCTACGCCGGCTGCCACGTACATGTAGGACCGAGACAGAGTGGTGGCTCGTACCAGGCGAAGAGCAAGACAAAGAAGGCACAGACGTGGACAGGCAGATGGACAGGACGCAGTACGTGTCATACAGACGCATGGGCAGACAAGCTGACAGGGAGGAAGGTATGCAGTATGCAGACAGACAGCATGTCTTGCTGTGTAACGCGAATGCTGGTGAGCCAAATCCCGTACCCAAGCATCACTTCTCTCCAGGAGAGGGAGTATGATTGATTGAACACAGGCCTCCGACCTTTTGGCCCGTTCCACCCGTCACCCGGTGATGTTTGGGGTCGCAACACGAGAGCGGCATCGCACCGCCCTTACCGCCCCCGCCTTACTGAGCAACGATAAAATCATCGCGTTGACACCAACCGATTTCCCAGAAAGGCGTGGGCCGCATTTACCAGCGGACCTTTGTCAATACTTACAGTAAGGTTGCGCTAGAACACCTTAGAAGCATTAAAGGTTTCTCGCTCTTAACGCGATAAGGGCATGCCACCGTTGTTCACTAGGCTACTCACAACAAAGTGTTTCCAAGCGAGCAAAGAAGTTGCTACAAATAACTCAAAAACCCGCTGGTCCATGGACGTATGGCCTTGGCGCAGGTAGTCCTATACACGTATACCACCCTTGCCCGACTACCACACCATACACACAGACCTAAGCGACTAGTCCGCCCCCTGGCAGTCATGGCGGCCACGCCCCCAGCGCCTTCCCATGGCCCGAACGCGCTCACTTGTACACATCCGGGGTGTTGGGCGGGAAGGTGGGTCTTAGCCCCTTGTTGACCACCTCGTGGGGCAGCTGCTTGAGGTTGCGGTCGTGGTAGGGCTGTTTACCCGAGACGAGCTCCCACATCAGGATGCCTGCCGGGACCATTGTCGACATTACAATTACAGACCATGTGATACGTGGGAGTACAGCACGGAGCAGGGAAAGAAGGGGGAAAGCGAAGGGCCAGCAATAGCAACCAGGCACGGACGAGCGCGGATACCTCACAACGAGTTGAAGAGCCAATAGCTGGTAAAAGTGCGCGAGCTTAAGAGAGACGATTATTCTGGCAGACAGACAGACAGTGAGAAAGAGGGACGGAGAGAAAGAGGGAAAGAAGGGAAATATTCGCTGCGCATCGGGGGCATCAGCAGGCCTGGCATGCATGCCCCGCAACAGCAGCAGTAGCGGCAGCGGCAGCGGCATCCATATCAAGTCACCCAGCCCCAACTCCGAAATCCCGCCTCACCGAATGCATACACGTCCGCGCTGCTGTCTACCGGCTCGCCTGGAGTGGAGTTAGGGGTCGGAGTTGGTGGCGGTCAGGCAGTCAGGTGGGCTTGGAAGGAGGGACTCGGAGACGGGGATCGGAAACACATGCGGTCGAGCAGAAATCACCAACCAGCCAGGCAGCCAGGCAGCTTATCGGCAGGAGCCGATGGCCGGGTGACAGCCGATAGGGCGGCAGTGGCAAACGTTGCGAAAGCGTTTTGACAGCGACGTGTTTTGCTCCTTGGCACATACGCATTCCCCTGCTGCAGCCGTAGGAACCCTCAAGGAAACCAGAAACCCAGTTGGCGATACTCAATTATCAATGGAACGGGCGGACGGGAGGTCTGGATAGCGCAAAGCGGCAGAAGCTAGGGAGACGGAGAATGGCTGTCGCGACAGCGGCACGCCGGGCAAAAGCCACCACCTTTCACTATATCCAAAATACGACCGCTTCGAACGTCTCCGCACGTGATAGTCCCCTCAATCCCACCCTCATATTCATGTAAATCCGGACAGGCAGCGCCAACCCATTCGCACGGAAGGAACCTCTTATCCTCCGGCGCCGCCTCCACTCAGTCCGCGCATCTGCTCGACCCTCGCCCATCTGCCCAGGCCCCAGCCAGCAGCACTCACCCTCCACGAAGGACTCGGGTGCCATGTGGGTCACAGTTCCGCAGGCCTCATCCGTCACCACGCTGCGGTGGCCGTCTGGGGAAGAGTCTCGTAGTAGCGCCGCGTACCTGGAGGCAAAAGCGGCAGTAGCAGCGACACTCATTCAGCAAGAATACCATCACCACTATCAAGGGCTCATGCAGCAAGCCAGCGTTACCGCGAACCCGCCACTACCTCGTCCCTCATTCCTGCCGCCTCCAACCACCATCACCACTACCAGGGCCGTACCCGAAGTCCGCCAGCTTGGCTGTGAAGCCTCGTGGATCCCGCGGACTGGATCTCAGGAGGATGTTCGCCGGCTTGACGTCGCAGTGTGTGACGGCCATAGACGCCAAGTAACGCAGTGCCAGGGCCACCTCCAGCAGGGTCGTGTAGATGGCTTTGTAGTTTGCTTTAAAGCCGCTGCCATCACGAGCAGGCACCACAAAGTCACCGCGGTTGATGGCGTCCACCAGGGTCCCCTGCGTGCGAGGGGTTGAGGAGCACCCGCACCGGATGAAGGTGCGACGAAGCGGAGAATGCGATGTGGTGCGCGGTCAGGCAAACCCGTATACCCCTCTTTTCACTGATAAATACCAAGGCAGGTGGCGAAAGGTGACTGGGGGCGAGTCGTGATTTGCATAGAGGCTTGTGGGTCAGTCTCATACGATTTTTAAGGAAAGCAATGGACCCGGGCATAAGGCACGGGCGCTCTCCGCCTCCTCCACGCCAAGTGCATGTGTGTGTACGTGTGTGTGTGTATGTGTGTGTATGTGTAAGTATGTGTTTGTGTGTAGTTTTAGACCGGTGAAAACGAGGGACAAAGATCACTAAAGTGAGGTTTCGGTGCCCCGGGTAACCCACCTTCACACACACGCGAGCTCATACACAATACTACTCACACGACACGCCCTCACTCACTTTGTCACAGTACTCCATGACCATGACCGCGCACACCAGGCCGCCGCTCGGGGACGGAGTGGTGTCCGGAGGGAGCTTGCGCAGGCGCCGCCGGCAAGGTTGCGTCTCATCGCGCTCTAGCAATGCCGTGGGCCACTGGGCGTACACCTGAGCACCGGAAAGCGGAGAGTGCAGTAATGGTCAAAGTGAGTGAGTGAGTGAGTGGGCGGATGCGGATGCGGAGGGCAACAAAGGACGAGGGAAACTGGCATCCCAATGCAGCTGGTAATTGCAACCGGAGGGCCAATGAGCCGCGAAAATTATGAGCGCCGAAAAGAAAGTAATGCTCTAGTGCATGCAGGCCCGCGCGCGCGTGTGTATGTGACTGTGTACGTCCGACATTCCAAACCTCCGCCACGCCCCTTAACCCCCTCTCCAACCCCTCTCCCTTTCAGACTCCTTCCTCGCCGACTTCGACGTCCGCGGTTTGCTATTTTCGTTCCGCACCAGCCGTGCGTCAGATCTCGTCAATAACCCGCCTATCCCTGACGGCGCTTCCCAGCCGCCCCCGAAACCACACCTGCACAACATTGGGATGGCTGATAGAGGACATGAGAGCCAGCTCCAGCGCCGCGCGGGTCAACACTCTCCGTCGTTGCAGCAGGGTCTCCGCCAGAACCTCCGGCCGGTTGGCAGTACCCGCGTTGAGTGGCTCGTCCTCACCCGGTGTTTGGAAAACCTGTGGGTGTGAGACTTGGGACTTGGGACTTGGGACTATGGAGTATGGAGTATGGACTAGGGGTTGAAGGTGATATTGATGATTGCGATATTGTGGTGATGGTTGTAGATGTGGGTTGGGGGGAGACGAATACTGGAGCTGAGGCCCACAGGCCTGAACCAGGGAGGAGCAACAGCTGTGCCAACCAGGGCACCAAACGTGGATCCGCCAAACAGCCGTTGTGAAGGACATTGCTAGAGGATGATGAGGTGAGGGTGATAAGGTGAGAGAAAGTCCTGGCTGGGGAAAGAACCGGGAGAAACTACTCGCAATTCAATGCCACGGAAGAAACTGAGGAGCAACATAAACCTCAGGAACGAAAACACGACTTCAATGCCCCATGGATACGGCAAACCCTAAGCCCCCAACCGCACCTTGATGGCCACCTCCAGGGAGTGCATCGTACCGCGAAATACCACCCCGTGACCGCCCTTGCCCAGCACCTCCCGCAGCACCAAACGTCCAGGGTCGTCAGCGTTCAAGTCCAGGCTTTGTCTAGGGGGGCAAGAAAGTAGTTATCAGAAATGAAGTGCGGAAGAAATGCCGTGGGGATGGAAGACGAATTCGTGAGACATAGAGAAGCTGCTAAGACGATAAATACTAACCGTGAGGGTCGGGGAAAGTTATGACGAAGGCGCAAATGGGTCATTGCCCCATCCCCTTCCCCCTCTCCCTACACTAGCTCATCAGCAGCCATCTCGCCGGGTTCACAATATTACTGCCACTAAGGCCCTAATTGTTCGTGTAATTGTCCGCCGCTTCTCCACCCCCGCCCAAACCGCACACCAATCCCAACTCCAAACCCCGCGTTCCAATAACCCAAATCCACACCTCGCCACACACTTCCACACCATGACGTACTTACCGACAGACACCCCCGATGCTGAGCTCCATGTGCATATTGTGGAGCGTCTCCTTGTACGACGTCACAAGCAAACCCATTTGAGAGTGCGTGTCCTGCACCGTCGCCACCTCCGTTGACAGGAATTTGTCGTTGCCGGGGGCTTGCCCGCCGGCACCGGGCGCGGACGCCGCTGCCGCTGCCGCCAGCATCATCTCACGCGCCAGACCCTCGCTAACGCTCATGGACGGACGGTTGTGTTTCAGGAAGGCAGTTTTGCCTGCTTGTGCATCAAACGCCAGAATGCGGCGGATGCCGGCGGCCGCGTTGGTGGTGCTGCCGGGGCTGGGGCTGCGGGCGCCATTCCCCACAGCGGCGCCTTGTGCACTGCTGAAGGCGAAGGCGATGTCACTGCTGCGCCTACTGGCAGCGGCGCCGCCGCCGGAGGCGCCATCAGCGACGCCCATGTCCGCCATGAGAAACGGCGCCATGATACGCTGCAGCGACGACAGGCGGGCGCTCGGGCCTGAGGGAGCAGCAGGACCACCGGTGGCAACGGAGACCCGGGCTGCCAAAGGCGCCGCCGGCGTTGTGTCGCTGCCGTCAGGGTTCACCGGTGTCGTCGACCCCGCCGTCAGCTGCCCCGCGCATAACGTCGACCCTGTCGACGCGGGCACTGATCCTGCCGCCGCCACCGCAGCTGCCGCCACCGTCAGCGAGCTCATGTCAATGCTAGCGTTGCCCCGGCTAGCCGCCGCAGCCGCCACCTGGCCCATCGCCTGCACCGCGCCTGGCGTCGCCGCCGCCGCAGCGCCTCCTGCTACCTGCAAGTTTTGCCGCGGCGTCCTTCCTTGCGGATTGGAGGTGTCCGTGCCTTGCGGCAGGCTAGAGGTTGTGACCGTCTGCATGAGCGACCACTCCACTGCGAGCTCCCCCGCCAGCAGCTTTCGATGCACGAGTGGCGACAGCACGTGACACGCAAGCGAGTGAATCTCTACTAAAATGAGCTCCAGCAACGCTGCTGGCAGCGGCTCCGTAGAACTGAGGTACAGACCGATGTACGTACGGGGCTCTGAAGGCACCGGGGAGTCCGCAGTCCCTGCTGCGGACAGCACCTGGTGGGCGGAAATTGAGGTGGGCCCGGTGGAGGAGGAGGGGTTCTCGGGAGAGGCCTCAGGAGGGACCACCTTGCTAGAGCGGTCACCGACGTCGGGACCGCCGCCGCCGACACCGCTCCCCACCGCCGCCGCGACGGACTGATGGGAGTTGCTGCGGCCACTTAAAGCACCGTTCCGACCCGATTGGGCCGAACACATGCGTGTGCCGCTACTGCCGTTGCCGCCCGTAGCAAAATACAGCGCGTTGTCAGGAATCGCTTCGTCGGCAGGTCGTAAGTGCGTGACGGAGAGCACCAGTGATTGCGGAGGCTGCCCCACGCCGCGACCGAGGGCGTAGATGTCGCGGGAGGGTGTCTTTGCATCCTGTGAAGTTAGGGTTTAGGAAAGGCGAGCGGGATAAGTACGACTAGCGCGTTTTACAGCGCCTGGATAAAATTTGAAAAGATTTTGACTTCCTAGTTTCCTTTCGGTAAGGGCGTTTGGCCTCCTTCCTCCGGAGTCAGGGACTGCTGCTCAGCTTCGCAGTGGAGCAGTTTGGCTCAGAACCCACATGCGCACCTGCATGTGGTCATGACACTGCGTGATGACCGTACCCCCGTACGATGAGGTTGCAAGCTCGTGGATTGTACGAATTAGAAGTGTGTGGTACACCGAGAAGGGCCGGGCCTGTCGCATCAAGCAAGGAAAGAAGCGCAGATCGTTACAGCACATACTAAACGTCACGAAGCCGCTTGCATGAAGGGTAGCACAGGTTGAAGCGGGAAGAAAAACAAGGGATCCAGTCAGCAGCGGGCGGCAGGCCAGGAATTGACCAGAGCACGGAGCGGTGGCCGGCTGGTGATGAAGTCCACCGCCATCTGACAAACCTACGGGATATGAGGGAAGCTGTTGCTGTTGCTACTGGCAGTGGATAGGCAGCCAGCTGGCGGAGATTGAACCGCCGCCAGCAGGCGCCCAATCCTGAAGCCACGCACACACATACACATGCCCAGATATTTTGAACATTCGACATGCAACACCGCTCCCTACCCGAACCCCCTGGAAAAACGGAGAAATGTCTCCTCCCGCCTCCTCCTCTCCTCTCTTCCCTTCCCTGCTCCCCATGCGTTTCAGTCATCCGTCGTGCCACCGGACCTTATACCGTCGGCCCACAATCTGGGTCAGCAACGCCGACGCCGTCACATGCCCACTCGATGCACACCATAAGGGCTCCCCGGTCGTATCCACGCCGCTGCGCATGGTATTAAAAGCTGCGCGGCCGGTGGTGGTGGTGGCGGTGGCGGTGGTCGCGGCGCCTCCACCTCCGCCACCGCCACCACCAGGGGCGGCAGCGGCGGCGTCGCCATTCATGGGCGCCAATCCTCCCGAGCCCATCCTGTGCGCCGCCTCCCGCCGCGTGCCGTCGGGACCGGGGGCCGGGGAGCTAAAGGCGGCCGACGGGCGACCGGTAACGTGGTGCGCCCGGCTGGGCGGGCCCGAGGGATTGGCCTCGTAGGCATTCCAGTTGTTCTGACTCCCCGAGCCGCTCGGCTGCTGTGCACCGGGCGCCTCCTCGAACATAATCGCGTTGGGCTGGAACTCCACCGCGAGTGCCACGTTACAGCGCAGCGTAAGACAGAAGCGCGCGTGCATGAGGGCCTAAGCGCGGAGGAGGAAAGAGGGGATTTTGAGACTACGGGAACTGCATCTGAAGGCCAGAGCTGCATAATGTACCACCAATTATACCAGGAAGGAGGGGTGCAGGCGCACCTGCTATGGCTAGGACATCACATCAAGCTGACTAGCTCATGGCGGCTGGGATGGTCGCGGCTGTGCCCTGCCCCAGAGTATCCGGTGCCCAAAGCTAATCGGTTCATTTCAGGTAGCGCTACTCCTCCTCCCCTGTCCAGTCCAGCCTGCCAGCTGAGATGCTGGTAAACACGTTACGTTCCGATCCCTGACTTTTTGAAGTCCCTTTTGGGGTCTACCACTGCTGTAATTATCTTGAATTTCTGGTTCAATCTTTCATGGTTTGCTCATTCACGCCCACCCCCGTACGCCCCCCTGGATTTCTGAGCCCGGGGGGTTCCCATGTTAATCACGACCCCCATACGCATACACACACAGATCTCATCACGCAGCTTTGGCTTCCAACCATCTCCAGTGGACTTTTCCTCGTCTCTACGGGCATTCGTCTCTATGTTCCCGGGCACATTGGGAAGTTACGGTTGGTGAGGTGGCGGCTAAGATCCGGGTATTTGTCTACCCCTGTGTATGGACAAGCTCTCATGCACCCTCTCAAATTACCTGCAGCCCGAGCGATATGCCGCCCACTAGCTGCTGTATAGACGCACACGCATGCATCGCCTGAACCATCTCCACCGCATGCCGCGCCAGCGCCATATCCGCCCCCAAGCAGCACTGCGCCACTGCCATTGCAACGAGCTCCAACGAAAATGGCGCGCGGAAGAGCGCGTCTAGAGAGGATACTGGGGCTGCCGCGCCGCCACCGTTGCTGCCCATCGCCGGCAAGTACGGTGTAATACTCATCGGGCTGATGGGGGAGCCGCCGTTTACTGACGCAAGCGCCGCGGATGGAATTGGCTGGGTTGTGTCCCCGGATGACAATAAGTTGGAGCCGAGGATGGTGAGCGCGCCGGCCAGGGTGGCGCCGTGGTATAGCGGCAGCGCGGCGAAGTGGGTAATGCCGGCTGTGGCGTGAAGGTGCGCCCAATCCAGTGGCAGCGACTCGCTGCCGTAGGGTGAGTTTCCAGGATGGGCCACATTCGAGGCGGCCGCGACGCTGGTGGTGGAAGGCAGCGCGTTTGTGGGCTGCCGCGACGAGGCCACGCAGCGCACCACCGCAGCCTGAGAAATGGGCGGGGAATGCGGTCGGGAAATGAAGCAGGGCACGATGTGGGTTGGGTTCGGTTTTTGGGGAAGACATTTGGGCCACAGGATCTCATAATGCTTTTGGCTCATAGCAAAAGATGACGGTCTGCGTCACTAAGAGATCGCGTGAAGGGCGGTCACTTCGTTGCAGGTAAGGACCGGGGCAGGCCGGGCTGACCTATCTGCTCATTTGGTTGCCGCCCCTCTCACAGCCGCACTACACAGGAACGAAGGGGCCTGCTCTGAGCGCACCGCATCCCACGGCTCCGCTCCCGCCATCGGTAACGGAGTAGCCAGCATGCAACTTCCCTGCCTCCTATAATTGTTCTGAACGAGAAACCTCTGGTTCCGTTTCACGTAGCATCTCACACTCGCACCTTTATCCCATCCCCTCCTCCCCGCCTGCGCCACGACCCACCGAAGAGGTATACAAGTGCTGCAGCGAATGATGCTCAGGATTGTCCAGTGACTGCGCCGTTTCCCCCGGCTCCGTAATGGAAATGCAGCTGCCGGGTGGCAGCACCAAGTGCTGGGGCCCCCGCCGCGCCAGTACCACGAGGCAGTCGTGCGTCTGGGATAACATTGAGAGGCTGCACGGGAGAACGGGGCCAGCAGGGGCCACAGGGAAGTGGAGATTAGCCCCCTTGGTAACAGGCTCGCATCAGGCCATCGGGTTCTATAGTCCCCAGTTTCGTGCATTTACCCCCTCAAAGCCATTGTTGGGAATGGAGGGGAAGGGGCAGAGGAAGCTCTTGCAAGTCAGGGCCTGACAGAACTAAGGATGAGCCTAAACATACCGTCCATACCGTCTTATGGTGAGAAATGGAAAAGACGTTCCAGTTGAATCTGTACGCCAGATTCAATCACTCTGCGCTGAAGCAGGCCGCAGAGTAGGGCTCCGTACGGCTATGCTTCAGGAAATGCACGCACGGTTAGGTACCCCTCCTCGCCCCTGATGTAAGGTTCAAGAAACCCGTTGATTGCCCAGAAGCCCTATCAGCAGCAACCTACCTTACGGCTGTAGCTCCGGTGCACTCCATGGTGTAGTTAAGTGCCATGCCTACTCTGCTAATCCATGTTCCCTGCAGAGCTGCCAGCTTCCGTTGGAGTTGCAACACCTGTAAGGACCGCAAGTAGGAGTTACGTCTGGAAAGGAATATTATAATAAAATCAGAGGCAACGTCACAGTTCAGTAGTCAAGGGCTAACGCGAAAGAAATGCTCTCACGAAAACCTCCGGCACCACCAAGTATGCAGCTATAAACATTCAACGTTCAATTAATGTGGATACAGTTTCATATCGTGCTCTCATATCATCAGCAATTTCGCTTTCGTCGTCCGTCCGTTGAAGCGCGATTTCGTGCAAAATAAAGGTTCCCATCAATACATAATCACCGAGGATTTACGTACCACAGGCGGAACTGATGCTGATGCTGCTCCCGCAGGTGGCTGTGGGATTTGGACTTTTGAAGTTGAGAGCGGTAACCAAGTTGGCTGACTCGCTGCGGCCGACTCTGCCGTGCGGACCGCAGCAGCCTTCGGTGCCAGAACAGGCGCCGCATTCTCATGTTCGCGACGATCTGTGGCCTGGCTCTTAAAGCATAAGAAACAAGATGCCATAACCCAAGCTTATTGCCTATTCCATACCGAATGCCTTCCCACGACTTGAATATTAAAAATAATATTATATATTTCCTGATCCAGTAATCAATGGTTATGCACTTCAGACTTCTAAAGTAAAGACGCTGTGCAAAGTATTAATACCAGAACTCGGCGACTATACGCGAAGAAAGTAAGCGTGCCCGAATGCAAGGTTATATATTATATGAAAGTATCAAATTCCGATATTGAGATTCTCTGAAGAAACACTTATTAGGTACGATGTACGGCGACTGTAAAAACCGATCAGAATTCTTCTTGTAAGATTTCAATGCCATGTCCCTCATCCAATAAATGACAAATGTAACGGCGAGGGTTTTTAACATAATTATTTTACAGCATGTTAAGGACGATGACTGTCCCACGTCAGTTGGAACCAAGAGATGAAATTCGCCATCAATTTGGGCCAACAACCACGGCGTAAGGCTTGACCTGCCTGCAATGCATGTTACACTTCATCAGGAAACTTGATAGATGTGGGCACTACCCTTACACAAGTGCTCGTCATTTATACTGCGGGACTGCCATATGCCAGTAAAAGATCCGGCAATGCTATACCCACCAAGAGGGTACAAGCCCATTCTGCACGTAGGGATCCGCCTGCACAAACTGTTCTATCTCCTGCGGAAAAAGGCAAGAGAATTCGTGCGTGAGCAAGTCGGAAGGCACAGCAGCGAAACTTGGTGGGCACCTTGCCCATTGCCGCGCACCTTGCGCAGCCCCACGGGCCCGGGCAATGGGCTTTGTGAAGGATAGCTACAAAATAGCTCCAATTACCCAAAATGAACTTACTAATGGGACATGAGTATATTGCAATCCAGCGAACCATCCATCAATATTATGGAATGTTCCAACCCTCTTCCAGCACCTCTAGTCCTGGTCATGATCCGTCCCGCAATCCGCACCTCCCGGGTTGTGTCCTTGAACACGAAGAGCGCACCGTCCGGCGTCTCCCCAAACGCCCCCGCCAGCACCATCTTCCCAGCTTCAGCCTGTACACGACCGCAGAGAAGCCCGGCAGAGTCGGGGTGGGGCTTAATAGCAACCAGGAAGATAACAACAGGAGGATTAACAGCAGGTTAAAAGCATGATAAAAACAGGTCAGTAAATGGGGACAAATATCCAATTGCAGGGATAAACCTTATTACATGCAGGATGCAGCCCCGCAGCACAGGGAGCAAAAGCGGATTTGCAGGCCATACTGAACCATGAGCCCGGGTATCCCACGTTCCCCACGCGCCCATCCCCGCGGCGCAGCTATGTCAGATACGGCAAACTAACGCAGAAGTGGTACACCCACCGCCGGGAACATCCAATTAATCCCATCTCAGCAACAATCCATGCAGCCTACGCCGACTAACGATATCTCATACTACAGATAGACAAACGGAAGGACAGACTGACACACAGACAGACGGTCATACAGACGAACGGACGGAGGCATCAGGCAGTAAGGCGGCGAAATCTCGTGGCAAGTACGCGCCCATGGCTGTAGCCAAATATTCTGACACGACATAATAATAATAATAATAACAACAACAACAACAACAACAACAATAATAATAATAATAATAATAATAATAATAATAATAATAAGAAGAAGAAGAAATAAATAAATAAAAATAATAATAATGATGATGATGATAATAATAATAATAATAAATGATAATAATAATGATAATAAAATAATAATAATAATTGTTATTATTATTATTTTATTATTATATTACTACTACTACTTTTATTATTAGTATCATCGTTATGCCTGATTGGATATGGTAACGAACAAGGTTCTTGAAGTGAAGTGCACTAAACCAACTCCTTGTGCTCGCCTGCTTCTTCGCGCCCTCAAGATGTGCTGCCCGGAAGGGAGTGCGCTTTTCGAGGATTTCCGGCACGTATCTGCGAAAGAAGCCAGAGGAAATCGGGCAAAACACATGGGGGGTGACATGAACCCGCGCCGAGGTATTAACATTTACATATCAGATATCATCGCTGTACGCATGGTCCACTGTTACCGTATGTTGCCCGGAGAGATGTACAGAAAGAAATCATCGTACTACATGAAGTCACATATTGCAAGATCCAATTGACCATATTTACTGATGAGTAATGAGGTCATATCGGCACCAGAGCGACACTATGTGTCTGTGAAGCGCGGCGGGCGCGACTCGGTGGGCGCAACGCGGTGGGTGCGAAGGGTGAGTGTCTGCGCGGGTAACAACAAGCTACGCCGAGTTCAGCCGAATGCTACTGTGCCTAATAACATTGAGTACACGGGCCGAAAGGGTGGAGGAGTGGACGATTTTGTAGAGTCTGCGGGGGAGATGACTCTACGAGCAAGCTTGTGACAAATCATGGATCATAATTAAGAATCACGTCCTAGGTTTTAAACGCGCGCACCTAACATCGACTGCGTGTCTGCATGCTGCGTGGCGTGGCCCTATGGACCTGGGGATGCTTTCAGTAGGTAGTACGTGTTATTTGAAGGTGAGAGGTAGCGGAGATGGGACTTACTTGTATTCCAGCAGGAAGAACTTAGGAGGCGGTGGTGGTGCTGTCGCGGATGCCTGCGGGCAGTAAGGGCAGGTGAGGGTGGGTATGAAGGGCCGGGTGAGACGATCCGAGGAATATGGAGATGACGGGGATTCAGCTGTGTGCGCGCGCACACACACACAAACATGCATGCACATGATTTAATGTGCGACCATAATACCAAGTGAAGGTTAATTGAGCCTAGCCTACAGGCCCATAAATGGAACTGGAACTTGCGTGTTCGTGCGTTCGTATGAGACGATTACCCATATCAGAGACAGTAAAACCACTCAGCCAATCTACAATTGTTATGGCCTTTTGCACTTGCCATGCAGCGAAGCGATGCGTTGTGCGAGCGACGGAATGACGAAACCAAGCAGTACGTGGAACGGGCAAGGATGGACATAGTACCAAACTACTCCAGTCGTGGATATCAGCTGGACTTAGCGTACTTGTGAGTATAAGTTTTTGCAGAAAGTTATGGATGTATCATGGTTTCGGAGACATCGATGCCGTTGCTCGTCTCGTCGCCAATTGTAACGATTCTCGATATTAGGCAGCTGTAATCCACAACATGCCTTTTTACGCCATTTCTGTAAACCTACAATCAGGTTATGGCATGTGTTTATTTATTGTGCTACGCGACAATCGCATACCCATCCGCGATGTTTTTGTAGTTCTCCTACATGCATGTTGTTCAACTGCTTTGATATGGAAACTGAGTTTCAGTTTCGGTTTATAAGCTGAATTCAGAAGAAGACAGCGAACTGCAGCTGTGCCATTCTCGGCGGCACAGAATGGAGCGCAGAAATACAAATGGCATGGCGTTCAATAGCATCTCATGTTGCATTCTTCCCCTCGTCTGCGTTGGAGCATTGCTGCAAAGCGTCTTGCTAACAGGCGTAGGTTTCCTCAAGGGGGCCGTGGTCCTTGTGCCTGTGGCATTACTGACCATACCCTCATGGGTTTTTGCAACCATTCTGCATTGGCCGGTGAGTGAAATGACACATTTAACCGGTATGTACGAAACCGTCAGAGGTTGTTGACTCCAAGATATAGCCTCCTTCATGCTTTCAGCTAATTAAGAACTGATCCCAATTGTGTTATTGCTGCCCTTGTGTTTATCTTGATAAAATCAGAGAGCTTTTGTGGCGACCTACCTTACCGTGGCGGTGACTCAGGTATAGCGTGCTTTAACAAGGGCGGGATGCCGGTCACCACACTCGGCAATCCGCTTTATTAAGCCCCACGCACCCGGGGCATTACTCGTTCTCAGTCCAGCAGAATTGACCTTTGGCCTTTTCTGTCCACTCATTTCCAACCAATCCTGTATCAGCTCCGTGCAAGCTCCGTCCGGGATACTTAGCTGAAGCCCTCTCTCTTTCCCCTCCCTTCTCCTACCCTACACTACTATCCCATGCACCATCACCGAGAACCCCACACCGTGCACACCCGCCAGCCCGTCCTATCCCCACACGCGGCAGCCGCAGTCCGCATCCCTCCGAGCTCCTGTCTCTTATCTCGCCCCACCCCGTCCTGCCCCGCCCGCCCCGAACCCAACCAGCGCCTCGGTCCGAACCTCCGCACACTGGCCCTGGTGGTCCTTCCCGTGCCGCTGGTGGCGTGGCCACTGGCCACCGCCATTGCCAGCGTGATGTTTAGCCTGGGCGTGGGTTTCTTTTGGCCGCTGTGGGCGACCGTGGCGCTGGGCAGCTTGCTTGAAGCGGATAAGCTACTGAGCACCGCGGTGCTGGAGCCCCTGGACCTAGCTAAGGTGGGCCCCCGGTATCACTCGAAGCGGGAGGAGGAGCTGGTGGTGTGATGGGCCGATCCCCCGGCGGGAGCATACCATGTGTCTTTAACCATGAGCTCTGCAAGCGGGGGTAGGGCAGGCACGGGGATGAATAAGGACAGAAATTATATCCCAACAGGGCAATGATCGGGATACTCCTTTTTATGAAATCGAGGTTTCTATTGCCAAAACAGGCAATTAAACCAAATAGGGTGCCGATTCATGAAAAAGATAGTTGTACGACCAGCAGCGGCAGTAGCAGTTAAACCACCTATATGTAGATATGCAAGCCCTGTGCCGTGTCGTCAGTGCCGCCACGTTGCCGCTGGCCTTTTCCCTCTGGTTTAGGGGTGCGCTCTGGAAGTTTGGAAGTTCAATGATTTGACGTACTTCACACATCTGGACGAGCTACGGCGGCCGTACTACGGGGAGCCTCTGGATGTGTCTTTGGTGCGGTTGCTGATTGCGGCGGTGCTGTCGCTGCTGTGCAGCCTCCTCGGCACACTGGCGGTGCTGCTGCTGGGCCTCATCCGACTGCCGTTCATTGTTGCGAGGTAGGTCCGACCGCCCCTGGAGGAGTGGGGGAGGTGAGTGGGGGAGATACACACTTAAGGTATCGCTGTAACGCGGAGCTGAAGTACGAAAGGCGTTTCTCTCCCGACCCACGCGAAACACACACGCACACACACGACACACAACTCCCCCATTCGCTTTCGTTTCCTCGCCATTCGGCATCCGTACACATACACGTGCACGTACACGCACGCGCGGACCCCATCCGACGCAGGGCCCTGGGTGAGTGGATGTCGCTGCTGGGCAAGTGTCCCGCCAAGCTAATGTGCCTCTGGCTGCCCCTCTGGGTACTGGGCATCCCGCTCATCCCCGTGGTCGTCCTGTCGCTGTTCTTTCTGGTGGCGCTGGGCAACGCGGTCTACATAGGGCCCACTTGCGGGGTGGTCGCCTACCTGTCCACGTAAGGCGGGATGAGGAAGCAGGGAAACAGTTTTGCGGCACAGCGGTCCTAAATAAGCTACAACGAGTGTTGTATTGGCATATGTAGGTGGCGCGTGTGGATTGTTCCGCTGACAAGTGGGTGTTCAGGGAAGGGAACAGGAGCCGTATCGGAATAATGTGTACGACGGTGGTTAAGGTAGCTAACTTCGCTCGCTGCTTGCCGTATTAGTGATGATGGCAAAGCCTCTACTGTTGAGACAGGGTCAGGTAGCACCAGTTGTGTTCGGAGAGCCTTGTTGGGAGTTCAGCTGGCTCCCCGAGTGTGTATGTGTGGAAATAATTAAGATACACCCATCTCTGGGGTATATCGTACAGGACAAGTCGGCCCGCGTACCGTTGCTTCACTTGGGCCTTACTCACGGCGCTGGACGTCATGTACGCGCACATCTACGCCATGGACGAGGCTGCCGTACGGCTGACGGGGCTAGGATCCTCAAGCCTGTTGCCGCTGCCATCGCAGCGCATTGATGGGCTGCGGATGCCGTACACCGGCTCGGGTGTGAGTAGTACGGCGCATACGGATGCCGCTGCGCCATCCGCTCAGTCCTCGAGCCCCAAGGAACAGGCGTGGGCCACATTCGAGGACATCTGCGCTGTGTCGGTGGAGCGCGCGGTGATGTGGGGCTGGGTGCCGCGAGCTGACCTAGCCGACAGCGAGGCGTACCTCTTCATTGGCCTGCCGGCGCTAGCGCTGCTGCAGCTGCTTGCGGATGCGGCGGCGGCGCCGTCAGGGTGGATGCCAGCGGAGGCGGCGTCCGATAGAACTGAGGCGGCAGCTCCGCCGGCGGATGTTGGCGTTGGGCCGGGCCGGGCCGGGGAGATGGAAGGGACAGGGGCGGGGGAGGTGGATGGCGGCGGCGATGTAGTTTTGGTTGGCAGGAGTGGCAGCTTGGAGGATATAGAGGCCGGGGCGGAGGCGCGGAGTTCACGGGAGCTGCGGAAGGGTGGAGGGGAGGATGCGGAGGTTGAGGTGCTTTTGGGGGGCTCGGTTATCGTTTATGATGATGATGATTATGATGGCGGGAGCCAGGAGGTGGATGCGGAGGTGCCGCGCAGCGGCTCGATAATTACTTACGAAAATGAAGAGACGATAGAGGGGGAGGTGTACGGAGAAGGAAGCGCCAGGGAAGGAGGGAGAGGAAGAAAGAATGTTGGTGATGCAGGGGTCGCGTGCGAGGGCCAGCTGCAGAGTTCAACAGTCGTACTCCCGCTGCCGCCGCCGGCAACAGCGGCGACGGCAGTGGTGACGGAGGCTGCTGCTTCGCTGGAACCCGCGATGGCGGTGACGTCACCATCATCCCCGCCGGCACAGCCAAACACCTCCGACGCCGACGCCAATGCTGGTTATCGCAGCTTGTCACTGGATCAGCCGACTCCACTCAGTTTCGGTCCCGGCTCTGCCTCGCGGGCGACGGCGAATGCTGCGGCTTCTGCCGATGCGCCGGCGGGAAGCGAGAGCTCCGCTGTGAGCGCCACCGAGCCAGGCGAGCCCTGTGTGTGTTTGCCGCTGGGCAACCATCCCCTTGACTCGGCCGACGCCCTCGTGCTCTTGGAGGAGCTTGCGGAGCAGGTGCTGACGGCGGACATCGGCTTCTCCTCCGCTGCGAACCCAGTACGACTGCACCGGAGCCTGGTGGCGCTCCAGGTAGGGAGACACACTGTACGGAGATTTGACGGAGGGGGGAAAGAGGAAGCCTTCGCGCGGTACGGCAGTGCCTGGAAATGCTCTAAGGACCGCTGGTATGTAAACGGCTTTACGGTAAGGCCGACAGCCCTGCAACCGCTGACACCATATATGTAGACATCCACCTGAATAAAATGTCTGTATCTCGGTACCTCTGTCTGTCTGTCTGTCTGTATCTGGTTACCCTGTTTTTGTGTTGGTAAGAACTCCCGAGTGTGTGGAGCTCCAGGGCTACTCACCCCTTTCGCGGTAGTTGGTACGTTTCCAAGATCCTAACGGCTTTCCCAACCGCAGGCCTCCCCCTTGGAGCTGCGCTACATGGCTTGTCATACCGTACTGCTAGGTGACCCGCGGTTGACGGACCTCGTACCGCTCTTCGTCACCACCGCCACCGCCACCGCCACCGCGACGACAGGACCAGGAACCGCGCATGCCCGGCCCTCCACGGCCGCGGCAGCTTGCACCGCTGCTGCTGGCGGCGGCGGCGGCGACCCCGGCCATAAGGGACATACTCTGTCTGCAGCTGGCGGCGGCGGCGGCGGTTCACACTCAAGGCGTGTTTCTCGATGGTCCTTGAACGGCGGTGGTGGCGGCGGCGGTGGCGGCGGGACGGTCAACGTCGCCAGCAGTAGCCATTCCCGACCCGGCAGTAGCAGTAACGTGCCGTTAGGAGGGTCGACGGCGGCGGCGGCAGCGGCTCCTCGACTGGACAGCGGCGGTGCGGGCATCCGGTTCCTTGCCTTGTTCAGCCGAGACACCAACGGCAGCACTGGCGCAGGAGGCGGCGGCGGCGGCACGAGCGCCCCTAACAGCCCGCAGCTAGCCGTAGTGGCGCGTACAGCAGAGCTCGCGGAGGTGCCGGAGCCTCCAGTACGGTTGGTGAGCGGCATGCAGCACCGCCATCTGACTCAGCAACGCCGCCGTAGTTCTAGTCTGGGGTGCAGTGCTGCCGCCAGCGCTGGAAACGCTGTCGCCAAGGTGCCGGAGCTTCCATCGATGCAAAGCTGTCCTGCCGCCGCCGCCGCCGCCGTCAACAGCCGCGTCAGCTCCAGCGTCGCTAGCTGTCTCTCTACCCCTGAGCTCCTCGGCGAATACGAAGGAGGCCACTTGGACGCTGGCCCCCGACGACAACCTCATTCAGGCTCCGCCGCCGCCGCCGTGCTGGTGCGGCTTACAGACTGGAACGGGCACGCCGCCCCTTCCGAGGCAGCCCATTCTCAACCACGCTCCGGAACCACCACGCCCATCAGTTCCCCCTTCGCCAATCTCTCCCCTTCCATCCTCCCCGCCCAATCGCCGCCGGGGAGCAACCCCGCTGCGCCGCCACAGCCCAACCAGACACCCACGGGTGTAGTGTCCGCTGACTGGCCCCCCAAGGACCATTCTGCGCAGAGCACGCTGCAGCTGCGTATTCTCGTGCCGCAAGTGGGCGGCGCCGCTGCCACCACCCACGGCAGCGGCGGCGGCCAAGCGGCGTCCACTCTGCCTCCGCCGCACTCGCAACCATCTGGACATCGTTGGCCGTTTGGTAAAGGCCACAGACGCACCCAGAGCCAACCGGTGGGTGCACCGGCGGCTTGCAATGGCGGGGCGCTGGTGCCGCCATCACCGCGGTCCGTGCCGGGTGGTGCGGAGAGTGCGGCGACGGTGGTCGTGGCGGCCGCGTCCCGGCCTGCTACTGCCGCCGGAATAACGACATTGAATGTACTCGGATACCACCCCGCGCGGATCAGTGAGAGCGGTGGCGGCGGGAGCTCATCAAAAGAGGCGGAGACAGACATGGAGGCGGTGGATCCGGCGGTGGCGGCCGCAACCGCTGCTGCTGCCGCCGGCGCGCTGCTGGTGACACCTCAGCGCCTAGCGCAGCTCCACGCCTTCACCGCCGCCGTACAAAGCGTCGCCACGGCGCTAAGTAAGAAGCAGCGAATGAAGGAAATCATGAGCCGGTTGCTCATTAAGTACGGCACCTGCGGCAGCTTGCATGGAGAGGATCAGGGCGGCGGTCAGCTGGTGGCAGTGGTGGTGGCTGCTGGCACCGCGGCCTGATGATGTGAGCGGGGTAAATACACACATACACACACAATTTTCAAAGATTCCGCGAGCAATTGGGTCGGAGGAGGGGATTTGGATTGGGAGAGGGAGCTGAGGAGAGCCCAGAGGGTACGTCAGTTTGGCATAGATTTCGTGATGCGATGGTGTCGTACTCCCAGGGGGAGGGGACGATGATGTTCTAAGTCCTGCAGTCTTGGGTCACAGTGATTGTGTTTGTGTGTATCCATGTGTGTTTGTGTGAGTGACTCCGCGATGGGATGCAGATAGAAGTGCGAAAACGCGACGGCAGGGTGAGGAGCAGCCCGCCTTTAGCCGAGGAGGTTAATCTTTGGTTGCCAATTATGCGTGTGTGTATGTGTGTGTGTATGCGTGTTTGTGTGTATGTGTGTGTGTGCGACGGGGGACGGATTTCTTCTTTGCAGGCGGACAGACAGGACACGGTGCGTAAATGTGTAAGACGCAGGGCCCGAAAAGTGGCCCGAGCACCGGACTCGGAAGCGCTGTCGCGGAGTTAAGTTCAGAGATTAGGAGGGGCGGGCGAGGGGGGGAGAAGAGGTTACGAGGCCAGAGGCCCGGGGGGGGGATGGTCGGGCACGCGCGGCTGTAAGGAGACGAGGAAGAGACGGAGAAGGAGAGGGACTGAGTGGCTTCTCTGCAGTGGAGGTTTAAGGGGGGGGGCGTCCCTCAGTCCATCATTGCCCCGAGCACAACTGCAGCGGTTGGAAGAGCGCCGTGAGGGTCGTGCTTATCTCCGTGCGGCGGCCTCTGCACCTGCCCCGGTATCGCGGCTCGTGCGGGGTGGTGGGCCCTTCGCGCAGAGAGGGCGGACGGTGGCCTCTGTATGTATGTGTGAATAGGTTTTAGATGTTACACTTTGGGCGACTTGCCCTGAAAGAACAAGCACCGGGGGCCCTGACCACCGGGCCGAAACACGCGCAGCTTTCTATGTCCTGCCGTGTATGTATGTATCTGTGTTAGTATTCTGTGTACGTAAACAGGAATTGTCTGTGTGAAGCTTTAACTCTCAAGGTGCACCCCGCGGAAAGATGTATGTGTAAGTATGTGTGTGTGTGTGTACGTGTGTGTGTGTGTATGTGTAAGTATGTATGTGTGTGTGTGTGTGTGTTGTGAAGGGTTGAGATGTATGGGAGTCTGGGGGCAGTCCGTCCGGGGCGCAGAGGTTCAAGATATCATATGTTGATGGGGGGGAGAGGGAGAGGGAGAGGGAGACGGAGAGGGGCCTCAACGCAACCGAAACGATTCATCGGCGCCATATTGTAGAGGGAGGTACAAGACTACGGGTGGGCCGACAAACGCACAGTATTGGCCCCGGGGATATTGAAGGGTTTGCGTGGTGTGGCCGTTACGTCGTGGCTTGCGTGGGGTTGTCTGTGCGTCTGTTAGCATATGATGACAACAACACCAACTCCAACAGCAACAATAATAGCCGCCTGAGGCAGTACGACAGCGTTATGGGGGGAATCTGTTGGGCTACATTGGGTGTAGCTATAAGCCCCCGGTGATAGCGGGTGGAATTGTGAATATCCGGTTAGTGGTTGTGGTGGTGGTTAGGACCCAACTGCTCGTTCCACGGAGCAACATTTTTGGTCAACCGTTCACAGTGTGCCGTATTTTGCCGTACACCCGACTTGATATTTAAGTCGCATGGCTTCTTTCAGTACAAGGCGCGGGGACCCTTCTTACAGGTTGGTCCTTTCATAGAGTTGGCCACTTAGCGATGTTTGTTTGTTTTCATCTCCGTTAGCCGCAATGATGAGTCAATACATATAATCAAATATATATGAATACAATTATTTCACTCACTGTTATGATCTTACGGTTGTACCTATTGTCGCTCCATCAAATAGAAACAAGCTTCTCAAGCTCGGTTTGGATCGGATGTTCAGGGGAAGGACGCAAGCTTGCGTCCTTCCCCTGAACATCCGATCAGCATCGCTACGTGGGCTGACGTACTGTTTATAAGTTAAGTCGCGCCTTTCCCACTTGGCTCAAGTGGACTCTATGTACAATAAACGGAAGGGTTAAAACACACGTGCATGACTTCAGAAGTACCAATAATGGTGGTGGTGGTGACCGTGACGGTGGCGGGAGAGGTGAGACGAGAGATGAGATGAAGTCACCTGGCCCAACGGCGGGGGAGGGACGGCGGGCTGCAGGCGGGTCGCGGCGGTTGGTCCAGCTCCCGCTAAGCAGGGAGTGCCCCTTCCCTGCTGCCGTATGTCGTCAGGGGTGGAGCGTGTGTGTCTTGACGAATGGTCTTGCGATTTGCCCGGCTGTGTGTTATACTGTGCTGTGCCATGCTAAGCAGTGTTTTGCGGTGTGCGCCTTGACCACTTAAACATTGGGGATTTTGGTAGACTATATGTTTATCCCTGTGTTTCGGTACGGCAGAGCAAGGGGTATCTGTTTGTGTGGGTGTGGGTATCTGGTAGCAGTAGACGCAGGGACTGCATGTACAGCGGGATGCGGGTTGAGGCAGGCATATGCAGAAACTAGGACCGTACAGACCCATAAAGGGCAGCTGCAATTAGTGAAACTGTTGGGGTGGTGGTGTCATGTTCACTTGATTGTAGTTTGTCGAAAGACGTATGTTGGGGTTTGTCAGGATGCCTGCCAGGCCTCGGGCTTGTTTCAAACCTCGTCGTACACCTATGTTGACCTTGCCATTGCTAAACCCATTGGGAAAACCCTAAGGCCCTCGTTCGCCCATGTACGGCACCGCACACCACGTGATGGCTCTCGCATGTGACGACAGCGTCTTCATGCTCGATGTGTGCCCTCCGAGTAGTGTGTGTGTGTGTGTGTCTATACGTGTGTACATGTATTAGCTCGAACATAACTTTTATTAATGGTCACTTCCCTTGCTCTTGGGGTATTTGACACGGGGAATGGTTTTTCTTGGACCCCGTACAAAATGGACTGATTGCAAACCGTTTTCAATTTGGGGAAAGGTATCAGGTAATCAAGTTACGACGGGTTCGTGGCCATCTGGTGTTACAAGGTGCAAAATCGCCATCTACCTGGCCTTCCGTGAGATGACCAATGGCGCACAGCAGTGCATAACCCCTTCCCCAAACCACAATTGTGACATAGAGCGTGAAGTTGCTGTCTGGTAAAAGGTCTGCGACACCTGGATTCGGAGCTCATAATTTCGTTCAGTTCACACCTACCACCGCATTCACTGTTTCCTGCAGCGATGGAGGGGCATACACACACTGGCTTGGATACCAGTAGCACCTCCATATGCCCAACATATACTGACTCCCTACCCATACGGAAATGCTATATATGACTGCCGAGGGGAAGTAGTGTTGGTAATCAAAACAGACACCCCCACATGTCGAGAAACCTAAGTTCAGAATGTCATACGGCAACTTAGAATCTCATTCCCACTTCTATCCTTTTAACAGACACATGGCTGAGTCTAAACACAACCCAGATAATGCACACCGCTCATTCCATTGATGTCAGGATTCCCGGTTGATACATTGAGATTCAGGTAAGAGTTCACCGCCCCCTAAGCGCAAGCCCCGCCAACCAAAACTACAGGCAAAGTGCCGTCATTTGCCTCGCCCAACGGTCATCCACCCCACTCAACAGTTGCGTGCACAATGACGATGACAAGCTCACCCCCACTTTTAGCCATGTCCAGCTTCACACAGCATACCATCACATTCCACTCCCCTCTGCACCAGCACTAAGCCACCTCAACCTGCCCTGCTCCTCTAGCACACGGTGCTGAACTCGTACTTGGGCATTGCCAGTTTCCGGTGCGGACCATAAATATCAACCAGCTCATCTGCCAGGTTGCCGATGGGTGCATCCCTCGGCCTGCTCCCTACAAGCACAGCACCATCTCCTTCCATGGCTGTAAGGTCCTCTCCTTAGCTTGCAGCTGCATAGCTGCCTGTATGTTGCACACCCGCACCTGTCTGAAAGACTCCGTCCTGATTTCAATCTCTGGTTGCATAACCAGCCAAACATCACTGTTGAAGTAATGAATGTCTTTCTGATGGTTCTTCTTTTTTGCGGCTGTCAGTGTTTTACCCAACTGCCGCCGCAGCTCATGTGCCTCCGTCTCTGTCACCGCCAGAAGCTGCTGGGTTGTTGCCATCTGCGCTGCCAGTCGTTTGTTCTCATCACGTGCCTGCTGCGCCTCACTGCTGGAGGTGCTGAGTGCCGTTTGCAGCTGCTCAATGCGCTCTTGCATGACCAATCTTTCCCGCTGTGCATGTTGACCGCCTGCCTGCATTCGACCACCTGTATCTGCAATCTATGCTCTGTCACACATGCCGTTGCCTCACGCTGGAAGTTAAAGATCTCCTGTTGCAGCCCTTTGATTATCTTGTGAATTTGAGCCATGGCTGCCGACTGTGCCACCTGGAGTTTCAATACGGTGGCTGTCAAGTCGCGCTGCAGCGTCTCTGCCGCGGAGTGAGCCGCCGCCTGCACAAGCAAGTTGTCATTGGTCTCGAGCAACGGGGACAGCTGCAGATCATGAAGTAGATCATGAAGTAGATCATGAAGTAGATCATGAAGTAGATCATGAAGTAGGAAAAAGTGATGGTGGAGGCGGTGAATGAAAGGTATATGGAAGGTAGGGGACAGGATGGCACAGGAGGAGATGGATCGATGGCACAAAAGTAAAAACCAAGATTGTAATTTATTTGCTTGGTACGGTATGGGTGGCTGAGAGATATCTATGGATCGAGGGACAGGTAGGTGCCATGATGAACAGGACCGTGTTATGCCCACAAACTTACATTTTGATGCGTGGGGGCATTAGTGCGTATTTCGGCTGTCAAAACCGTGCAGGACGCGAGCTGACTCGGGCCAACACGCACGCTTTGCATGCGAAGCACGCATGTAGCACACTTCATAGCGACATAAATGATGCGGCAAAACCATATGCACTAAAACTCACTCACAAAGGATGAGAGACAGCAATAGAATGGGGAAAGACTCGCGTGCGTTGTGCTCATACACGCTGTATGTACCTACCTCACCGTCAGTACCTGACCGGGCTCGGATCTCCACGGCTCTTTCGCTTGTGGGCAGCGGAGTCCTAGGTTCCCAGGAACTGCTGTTCCTGCGGATGGAACGCATAAAATGTTACAAGGGCATACCAAAAAACGTGCCTGCGCAAGACTCAAGGAATACACTCAAGGGACTCAAGGAATACAAGGTGATAATATGAGGTCGTCAAGTCTGCCTGGGAGGTATTAATTGGGGTCAAGGGGCAGCGCTTCATCACGGACTGGTCTTTACTGATTTCGTACACTTATTACGCGTGCGCGCCATCCCAGCTGAGACCCCCGATCACCTAAACTCTAAATAATCACGTCTCAATTAGTGACGCGCAACGGCTATAAAAATTTATATGGACCACTTGGAAGCATCATACGAGAAGCCTGTTAAAGGAAGCATGACTGTGCGTGGGTTTCGTTGTCATGGTACCCAGCAGGAAGGTCCGTCCCGGTACAGCCGAACCCATCCCGGTACCCAAACCAGTATGGTACACAACCATGCTCCCACATCAAAGCAAATCATTCACACAGCAGCTCGTGCGCACAAAGACACATAACCTCCGCTAACGTGCATATCGTGTATGACGGAGTACAAGTGTAATGAATGACAAACGAGCGACACGATACGATACGCACGAAACCAGAACAGTGGAGGTCAGACATGCACGGGGCACCTACCGCAGCATGACGCGACGGCCAACTGGGAAGCTGCTGCTCCTGCCGCTGCCGTGGCGGCGTCAGAGGTGTCGATGATGACGGAAGCAAGGTCTATGCCAGTGCCCTGGCTAGGCACCAGTTTTGAACGCTTCAGGGGTCGACATGATCTCTGTTGCCGACATTACTACTGCTGCTGCTGCTGCGGATGCTGCGGGTGCGTTATAGACGGAAGGCTTCAAGCTCCGTTTCCGATGCTGCAGGGGTTGCACCCGCCACGCTGACGATTATGGCCCATGGTTCCGGCACCGCATCCCACCAATATACACTGATGTTAGAATTGCCATTTGCCGTGTAGCAGCGCCTTATTAGGTAGCCTTAAAAACAGAGCCCGCAGGGGTTGACCCGCCGTAGCTACCAGCGTTATCTGATAATGGACGACGCGTGGCAGCAGCGGCCGCGGTAGCTGCTGATGCGGTGGCTGGCGCGTTCGTTCTATATTGGCATGTAGTAGCGGCCCGCACGTGAAGTGTAGCGCCTCCACGTAGCGCTGTGGGCTGTCACAAGCTGAGGCAGCTGGGTACGTTCGTTGAAACATACACTTCCTGCCGGCGCCACCAAGAGCAGAGGATGATCCGCCGTCGCTCTTTCTGCACGCCATCCCGCCGCTGCTGCGGGGTATATACAGTACGAGCTGTAGTGTCGCCTCAGTAACCATGTGCTCCCACAGCACTCCCTGGAGGTACACATTGTGGTAACGGAGCGCCGAGCGAGTAGGAGGGAAGGGATCCCACGCAGCGCTTTTGTTGGTCCTGCATAATTAATCAACAACACACTTAAATGTATTGCTGTAGATGATCACGATGGTGGCGGTGGGAACACAGAACTGTTAATGGTTGGAATCTATACATATGTTTTGAAGGTACTATGTTAATGCAAAAACATCGGCGTCCTGATAAGACTTGCCCCCATAGATCCCGATTTGCCGTTTAAGGTTGGCAACTGAAGGCCAGTGTGACGGATGCGGCTTTCCAGTTTTTCGCACTTCCCAAGCCAATCGTGCCAACAGCCTCGCCTCTCTGAACCCTCTGAAATCCTAATTAAGCATATCTCAGCAAGCACAGTACACCGGTGGATTTCTTCAATTTTCACGCCCTTCCAGAAAGCTCAATGGTGGGCCACCAGATAGATGCACCTTGGCGGGGCTCCAGCTGTCATGCGCCAGGTAGTACTCGCACCACCTGCATGGAGTCGAACAGCAGGGATGCCGACTGTTTCAGCACAGGCCACGCTACCCACCATCATGGTGCGGTGCAGTAGCAAGGGCTGGGGATAGTGACGTGGTGCTGCTGAGTGTACCACCCACCAACTGCCAACCGTCACTCGGCGCGGTGGCGGTTGAGAAGACGTTGGTCCTGGGGTCGAGGAGACGCCGGAAATCCGAATCTTATCAAGGATATGTGGGTTTTCGAACGATTTGTAATTAGCGGGATCCATGCGACCTTCAGGTAAAGATCCTGGAATCCCGACATCCGGGTGGCCATGGCCATGGTGTGGAGGCCACCACGGCAGAGGGTTGAGGCCGAAGCGGCGCAGCACCGAATCCAATGCACATGCGGCTTTGCCGATCTGACGCCAGGAGCCCCCCGCGAGTGAGAGTGAGAATGAAACCAAAACTTAGATACACGGCCCGAAGCGGAAACGGAGGGTTTATTGGAAGAGGCAGGCGGGTGAGTTCGGCCGCGAAAGGAAGGCGGAGAGTGAGCCCCGACAATGACTGCCCCCAGACGAGGCTATAGCGCTGTGATAATGCGGGCCGCATCGACCAGTGCCAGATAGTAAATTATTATTATTGTTATGGTTACTCCGCCCTTGCGGGCTGGCGTGTATTATGGCTATAGCGCTGTGATAATGCGGGCCGCATCGACCAGTGCCAGATAGTAAATTATTATTATTGTTATGGTTACTCCGCCCTTGCGGGCTGGCGTGTATTATGGATATCTCCGGGATTTTAACCGAGTGAGCACGCGTACCTCAGCGTCTACATCTGAGGCTGGAGATCATCTGTTTTGGTTACTCAGAGTTTCCAACTCTCTTCGGCCCCTATCCATGTGCCAGCCCCTTAGGACCTACTGGCATATAGGTGGGTGGCAATCCACCCCGCACCATCAGCCCAGTTTCGGGTCTCAGATGCGCACTTCACGGGCTATGCATTTAACCTTCAGAGGACTCGGACCCAACTCCGATTCGGGCTATCCAAGCTGCATTCCCCCTACGACATATTACCCCGACCCAGAATTCGAACTGACGACTTTGAAGTCGCTAGCTCGGATCCTAAGGGAATGGCCTCGAGAGGTAGCCAGAGTCCTGGATAACACCCAATTTGCGTAGATGTAACCGGACACGGTTCGGGCCTCCACGCGGCAACGAGCCACCTTGCCATCGGACGGTCGTTGGTTTCTTGCCAACACAAGGACGCGCTGCAGAGGGCGAATAGGGAGGCTGGACGGCCACGCACGACAATGAAGCCGCCAGAGCAGTTGATGAAGCAACGTGTGGCTGTGCGGGCTCAGCAACATGGTGGGTGGTGGACGTGGAGCTTTTGTTTGGGTGGGGGCCGCTGCACCTTGCACATCCGTCAGCCTACCTTGCTCCAAGCGCCACCCCAGCATGCCGCTTACAGCTATGTCCAACCTGAAGTCCTCACACCACCTTTGCAGTGTTTAGCTTCACCGATTGATTCTCACCATCGCTATGCATGTCAGCCGCGCACGAGAGGACAGGAACAGGGAGCGGGAAAGGTAGAAACGAAAAAATGGAAATTTGAGATATGTTGACCTTCTATGACCATAGAGGCCGCATCAAAGGACTTTTACTAAATGTCTTCTAAGTGCCTGCTCGTAGATGTGGAAGTTGATTAGGTTCGACCTCCCAGGTACCTTGATCAACTGCTGCATGACTCAGACTTAATCGTTCATCAAGCAATCAAACAATTACGGATTGGATTGAACAACTTCCTAAAAAATATTTTACAATTAACTTTAATTCCATCCTGAAAAATATTCAAATACAGTGAAATCGTTGGTTTGGGGAGCTTGCCGGTCTTGTCAATTCGCCCTTGATCCATCGCGCTTCTCGACATGACAGCCTCAACGATGGTGTTGCTCGTAAGAGCATCGAAAGTTTTATTTGCAGATTGTATCTGAAGCAATCTGCATGCTTTAGTTCCCTGAAGCAAGAATATGTGCGCAACTGCCAGGCACTTGCATAGTGTACCACCACCGCAGGAAGTCAGACGCCGTAGCCCTTGATACATGAGCGAACCACCGCCTTCTGATCATTTAATAATTTAATCACTTAGGTACATTCCTTCATAGGGACACAGAAAGGAGGATGCGAGCACGATCGTTTTTGCCCCTGCCAGTGGTTCACCTCTTATTTTGTGCCGCGATCTACGCTTCAGAATCCACCATTAGGAACGAATCTACACGGTTCCAATCCGGAGCATCCCGACGCGTCCTAGTTACGCGCCGGCGACCACCACCACCAATGCCACCAGATACACCTACCCCACCCGACTACCCTCTATATCCGAGTCCCTTCCCCCCTGCTCCTCGTTTCCCTCGCCCGCCGTCCCCACGCCCGCCCCGCCCTCCAAGGCCACCACCGCCGTTCCCGCCCGCTGAACTCGAGGTTAGCTGTCCCACAATTCAAGACGCAAATTGTACTGCGTTGATCTGACCCATAAGCTCTGAAAGCTTCTTGTGAGGATGTCCGTCCCACAATCGACATCCATCCTTCTCCCCATCTTTTGTCCGTGCAAACAGCGCATGCCCTTACAGCAGTAGGGGGCCTTGCTGCAATCGCGCCATTACCGCCAGTAACACAATATAGTAAACACGGTTATACTGGAATTCACTATGAATTTGTATCGCCCGTATCCCGCTCGAACCGGCTGACCAGGTTCTTGCCCCAGCCTATCCTTGCGCCTGGGCGACCATTGACCCCGGCGGCTTCCCCACGCGACGCCTCTTGTTTACGACCTCACCGGATCCGCAGCTTGCCATTGGATCCGGATCCGGATTCGATTACTCATTGGAGGTGAGGGCCGGTGCCACTGAGTACCGCCAGGCGTCGTACCGCCATAGTGGAACAATGTGTCAGTCACGACACAACATATTGCCTGCATAGCACGTGGCAGTTGAATTGCCAAGCGTCAAAACTGACGGCAACGGTCATGCATCGAGACTAGTTTCAAGTACTTACTGATCCCATCTAAGAACCACCGGCGAGATGTCCAGGACCCGCCGTGCGACCCATGGGATCATTTTAGGTCAGTGGGCTGATGATGACGACTCGTACGTTGTCAGTGGCCATATGCGCGGCCGCGTCGTCCTGCATAAGCTGGGAGGCCGTGACTGCGGCGGACATCGACCCACGAGCCGCAATCCTCATTCAACCACCCCGAGAAAGACGGCTGATACTTCCAGGTGCTAATTACCCGGACGGCGTCTTCGTTTTGACAGATTCAAGCGGCGTCCTAGAGAGCTTTTCCGTGGAGGTACGGCAGTACGCCAGTTGCTTTTCAACCCCCAAGCAGGCAGAACTGTTCCTCACCTCACCTCGCCTCGCCATAATGATTTCCGGATCCCTCACATTCGGGATTGAACCACGAGCACCCCAATGCTCTTGAAGTTGGGGCGCACACACTAATGGTCGGATAGGGTCAGCTTCTTGCCCCTCAGTCAAAGAAGTGACGTGGTACGCGCTACTGATTGAGGGAGAGGCACCCAGGGCTTTTCGGTGATGCTCTTGGTCGCTGGCGTCTCTGTTCGAAATGTCGGCTGCAGCCAAAGATTTAAGTTACGCAAAGTGATTTGCCAGTCTACTTGACCCCCATCACCCTTCCCACAAACACATACGCCAGGTTTGTGCTCGCGTCCCACAAGAGGCCGTCTGTTCTGAAGCGTTTGGTGTCATGTCTATAATGCGACCCGCGGACGCATGGCCCTCCGAAACCATCATTATTGCAAACGGCCCCTACGGAGCCGTACGGAGCGTACCCACGCCCTGGTCGTCCTACGTAGCGCTGCTCGCCGCCACGGCCGCCGACTCCCCACTCGCGGTCCTCACCTCCTCTTGTGCGCCGCCGCCGGGAATCGACGCATGGCGCAAAGTGGTATTTTCCTGGGGTTGGGACTTCGGCGGTCTGCCTCCCTCCCTGGCGTCCAGTGGGTTCGTGGCCGTGTACCGCCGCTACCCTCTCACCACGATGTCCCCCGGCAGCTACGCCGTCAAGTTCATGAAGCCCGAGAACGTGAGCCTGGCGGTGATTGTGAGTGTCAAGGACGGGAATCCCGATGTAGCGGGCACACTGGCGGAAGTGCGGGAGGTGGTGGCGGCAGCGGGTGACGCGATTCTTGTTGTCCCCGGCGGTGACGTCCGGGACATCACATTCGTGTATCATGTTCCTCCCCTGGAGAACTTAAACAACGTCACAAAGATGAGCGCCGCCATCACAATGCCGTGGCGGCCGGCGCCGCCGTCACCGCCGCCAGGACCCCCATCGCCGCCACGGCCACCACGGCCGCCGTGGCCAGAGCCCCCTCCGTTGCCGCGGCCGTCCCCACCGTGGCCGCCGTCGCCACTGCCACGCTCACCTAATCCTCCACCGCCTCTGCCGCCCAGGCCCGCTGCATCCCCCCTGCCGCCTTCCCCACCGTGGCCCCTGACACCCAGCCCTCCGCCCCCCTACCCTCCGGAGGACCTTCTGGTGAGTCGCGGACACGAGCATGTCTTCATTCGTACAAAATAAATTGTCATTCGATAGCAGCCGCAAGAATAGAGGAGCAGAGGAGCTGATGGGGGAACGTCAGCCCGGAAGAAAACCCGACCACACACGGCCTGGGTTGGCACTAGCGAAGGCACAGCGAGCCGATCGAGAGATCAGAGCCGCATCTGAAAATCTGCTCCCAGCGCGATGAACTGCCAATGTTCCTGACACTTCATGGGGGTGGACGCAAACCCCTCCCTCCCTGGTGCCTTCCCTTCACCTCCCCCCTTCTCCAGATCCTGGAACCCCCTCTCCCTTGTGCCTGGGTGACGCTGTACGGCACGGACTTCCGCTCCCGGCGCTTCTTGTTCCCCCCGACACCCGACCCCGTGGCTTCCGCTCTCCCGGACCTAGTGTACACAGTGGAGGTACGACAAGTCGTTTGGCCCAACGTGTCTGTATGTGTGTATGCACAACATTAACTGCACAGTGATACAGTGACAATTTTGAGTCCTCTAATCCTCATCTGATACTGAGTCATTGACTGATACTGACATGAAGCAAAATCTTCCAACCAGAATCTGACCTGCAGTCGATGTACTGCTGTATTGAAATATTGCTGAACAGCAGCAATGAGATCCAAAGGATGGGTGGCCGCTAGGTCTTTGCTGTGCTGAAGAGAAAGCGCACACGTCCATGTGCCGCGTCCCTGAGGCCGAAAAGAGCCACATGACGTGGCCGTGCCTTTCATGCGCCGGGAGGTCCGAACTGCGAGGGGATTACTCCCTAAAGGGGGGGGCGTGTTTGTGCATCCTTTTCGCATGGGCCCAGTCAGGGGGCCCAGTCAGGGGGCCCAGTCAGGGGGTCCATCTCTAACCCGCAGTGATTCGGAATCCGCATCTGAGCGCCGTTCCTTTTCAATCCCTCACTTCGGGTTCGGATTCCTCCCGCCCAGCAGGCATACACACACACAGATATACATACACACATACACACGTCTACTTGGGACTTCCCCAGGAGCACCTCCCCCCGACACTCGCTCCGCAGGCAGCGGGGTATACGAGGACGCGACCCGTCATCATCTGCTCGTCCGCCGAGCCGTGCGCTGATCCACTAGCTGCCGAGCCCTTCGGCGCCGAGGAAGGCCTCACGGCGGCAGCTGTCAATACCGTCATCACCATCGAGTCCCCAAACTTCGGAGCGGGTGGCACCGCGATGTACGACATGTCCAAACGGCGTGTACAGATTTCGGCGTCTGACTACCCAGAGGGTGTTTTTGTTTTGGCGGGGTCTGACGGGAGCTACAACAGTTACACAATGGAGGCAAGTCTGATCCAAGAGGGCCTTATGCTTTGTCTTGGTGTGTGATGTTGGGGAAATCCGTCTCACCTGGCGGCCTGACATCGGTGCTGACCAGGGGCAGTTCTCGCACCCACCCGATCCCCCGGCCCCCGGCCCCCGGCCCCCAGTCCACGGCCCCCGATCCCCAGCCCACGGCACTGGCCCACGGCCCACGGCACTGGCCCACGGCCCCCAGTCCACGGCCCCCGATCCCCCGATCCCCCGATCCCCCGATCCCCCGGCCCCCGGCCCCCGGCCCCCAGTCCACGGCCCCCGATCCCCCGATCCCCCGATCCCCCGATCCCCCGATCCCCCGGCCCCCGCCCCCGGCCCCCGCCCCCGGCCCACGGCGCTGGCCCACGGCCCCCGACGGCTTCACCCCTTAAAAGGAGCAAAACGTGTGTTGTGCCCGTGATGTATGCCCGTGACCGTGCATTATAACGGCGCCCCCTTTCAGCCATTTTTCCAATATGTTTGATGCCGCATGTAGAGGCCAAGGCAGTCAGCGCCGCGCCGGGCCACCATTTAACAAGACCCCCCTGAGGCAGTTGGCTTGTTATGGCTCATCAATTATAAACTGAGACTCGAAATAGCCATAAAGCTTCAAAACCTACAACCGCCAAACGGCATAACCTCCACTTTCACGAAGGACACACCCCTCAACTTCCCGCATCTCGTTTCCCCTGCCCCCTAAACCAAATTCGGTAAAGGTCTGCACCCTGGTTCCTCGAAGTGCTCTCTGCGACAACTTGTACGGCGTCATGTCCGTCCTCCGCCCCGCGGACGCATGGCCCTCCGAAACTGATCCGTACGGAGAGTACGGAGCCGTGTTTCACTCCTCCAGTGCCTGGTCCTCGGAGTATGCCCGGCGCGCCGCCGCGGCTGCCGACTCCCCACTCGCGGTCCTCACCTCCTCTTGTGCGCCGCCGCCGGGAATCGACGCATGGCGCAAAGTGGTATTTTCCTGGGGTTGGGACTTCGGCGGTCTGCCTCCCGCCCTGGCGTCCAGTGGGTTCGTGGCCGTGTACCGCCGCTACCCTCTCACCACGATGTCCCCCGGCAGCTACGCCGTCAAGTTCATGAAGCCCGAGAACGTGAGCCTGGCGGTGATTGTGAGTGTCAAGGACGGGAATCCCGATGTAACGGGCACACTGGCGGAAGTGCGGGAGGTGGTGGCGGCGTCGGAGAATGATAGGCTGGAGGTCGGTCCGGGTGGAGTCCATGACATCACCATCGTGCTCCGTGTGCCTTCGCAAGCGCAGCTTGGAAACGTGGCGCAGATGAGTGCGGCCGCGGCCATGACCTGGGCGCCGTCGCCGCCGTCCCCACCGCCGTCACCACCGCTACCGCTACCGCCACCGACATCTCCTCTAATACCACCTTTACCATCCCCTTTGCCATTGCCACCTAGCCCACCCCGGTCGCCATCACCCCCGCCGCGTCCTCCCAAACCGCCGTCACCGCCGCCTCAGCCACCTCAGCCATCGCCGACGCGGCTCGATGTGATTGGGCAGTCAGGTCGCAACCAGGTGGCCACGGGGTCCGGGGGGATTGGATTGGCGAAGCAGCTGCAGAGGGAGGTGACCGTGTTCCTCGCCGTAGCTCTCGTGCACAGAATTGTGTCGATGTTTGTATTCTGATTGACCAATGATCACACCGATCAGCAGCAAGACAGGTACCGCTCTTACATGTTGCCGGTGTGTGTGTGAGTGTGTGTGCATGTGTGTGTATGTAAGTGTGCATTACTCTCCTAAATTGATGCCGCGATGGATGATGGGTCACAGGGCTGTCCTATATACCGTTGCCAGGGGCTATCTGACATCCTCCGTGTCGGGATCCTTTTACATTCATCGTTGTGGTCTTAGGGAAACGATCTGGGAAACAATCTTGGCTATAAGCCACCGGTTGGGAGACTAGGAGCTTTACAGTAGTTCTGTGCGATGCTGTGCCTGTGCCTGTGTGTGTAAAGGGGGTAAAGAGATAGAGTTGCCGGGCTCGGCCTGCCCCACCGTCCACGTGCCCGTCTAGGATGGGTCCGATAGCCGAAGAGCCGAATCGCATTTGTTGCGAATTGTACCAATGGAACTTGCATACGTAGCATAACGTTGATCTTCGAATACTCCTAAAACTGAACGGAACGTTGTACCTTTTGCGTGTGATATTATGACAACGAAGCTGCGACAGCAACGGCGACGGTGACGGTGATGGCGAGAAGTTACATTGTTGGACTTCAGGGCGGAAAACCGCTCCCCTACACGCCCCTCATTTCCCTGAACCTCCCTGAAGATGGGCAAGCGGGGCGTACGTCATACTTCACGCCACCTTATCAATACTATTACACGACCATTACTCGACCTCTTTGACAAATGTCTCTGCGGGTTCCGTGCTGACCACCTGTACCAGGAGGAGAACCGGCGATATGCATTAGCTGGCATATGCAACTGACTCATTGCGCCGGAAGCAATCCGTTAAGAGAGAACTGTACGGGCGAGCACTTTATAGTAGATGAATTAGATGAATTAGATGAAGATATAGTAGATGAATATAGTAGATGAATAGTAGTCATCAATTGTAAGATTTTTAAATAAATTATCATGACAAGGAATGAGCATGCGAATTCAGTTTGGACTGCCAGCTTACGTGTGCTGTCGCGGCAATTGGCAAGATACTGCTCACATTCCTGCCTGATAATTTCTCTAACCATTCTCAGAAGAAGTATCGGCACAGAGGGTTTGTTAAGTCCGGTCAGATGCAGGCGACGGCGGAATGTGAATCGACAGCCCCGAATCACGTGAATTCGCTACTCGGCCGCATGTGCTGACCACGCCGATTCCAGAGCACGCTACCACCAGCATACGAAGATGCGTGTCGGTGGACACTCAAGTTTCCGAATCCCGTCTCTTACCAGCATCGATAGCGCATCAGATACTTTCGGTCCGCTTGAACGGAACGGAGCAAGCTGCTTCCGTGTTCCGACAGTACAAACAAAACGTTCTCTTACTTCCTCGATTGGCAGCGTCATTGGCAGCGTCAGCAGGAGCATTAAGCATTGGGATAGAGACTATTGGTCTCGATTATCTTTTCTAGAACACATGGGGTAATGGTGAGGGCGAATGGAAACGCGGCATGAATATGTCGCCGCGTGCAGCTGTACGTGTTAACGTTGTACCGGCAAACAAACTCAGTTCTTCGCCGTTGTTATATGGATATTACGCTCTTCTTTTGTTGTCTGATACATGCACAGAATGAAACCGACCGTGACCTGGTTGCGCCCCGAAGCTTGCTCGGAATGGCCGGAGATTTCGGTCAGAATCCGACACGGTCATTCACCGGGCCACAAATGACTAAATCAAATTCATACATCAACTTGAAGATTATCAAAGCAGAGAATATGAAGATATTGAATCAAAGAATGGTGACAGTTGTAACTGTGTTCTACCCACCCTTGTAACCTACGTACATACCTTGTTGGGTCAAAATCAAAGTTCCAGAGAGTGCAACTTGGTAACACGTACTCAGCGGCGCGGCGTCCTGCACGCACGGTTACCAACAGAGAGTTACCTGCCTTCCGGTGACTCGAGTCCCTTTTCAATACAGTATGATCGGCTGCTCTCACTACACCATTATAAACTAAAAGAACATATGTATTATGTATTACGAATGAAGCAGACTGAGAACGTTTTCCTTCTTAAATTGGTACAAAAGAACTCGAAATGAAACAAAGCGCAGTATGAACCGTTCATATGCGACATTATGCCCAAATGCATCAATGTTTTGATTGCTGCTTCCGGCCGTCTCTGAAAAGGGCCGTTCTTGACGGGAACAACTCTTCGGAAGGCGACACTGATGACCTGGGGAACGGGGCACACGGCCCGCAACGGAACGAATTCCCAGAGGAAAAAGTGGAATGTAAAGATGATTTTCCACAATCACGGGTGAGGGACCGATTCGCCGGTCAGAGCGTCAGCTCGAACTGAATTTCCATCGCAGACAAGCGGCGACTTACATCTGGCAGGTAGCATGGGCACAAGTACAGCGTGTTGTTTCCACTATCGCGGGTGGATGCGAGGAGGCATGGCTTTACCGCATCAATGCAGCTCTGGGCGTAGTGCAAGAGGCTTTTGACGCTGAGAGCGTCAGGTGGGTTCGCTGGTCAATCGGCGTCCCCCCATGAATGTCCTGGCCGCGTTCGCCCAACGGCCCGCCCCCCTGACCCTCGCCCTCCATACCCAGTTTCAGTCCCGACCCCGCCCCAGCGCCCCGACTCTGACCCAGTCCCTGTGTTTGTGGCCCCCTTTCCCCCTTCCCCCTTCCCCCTTCCCCCTACCCCGTCAACATTCCCCGCATCAAACCTACCTATTCACAGCCTCCACACAGTGTACAACGGAGGTCTGGCGTTCTCTACGCTATCGGCATGTGGCGTGGGTGCGGAGGACCTTCCCCACGGTTTGCCGTACAGCCTTACACAGGATTTGTCATTAAGCGTGGCGGTGCTCCTAACCAGTCAGGTTTGTAATGTTGCCGGTTGTGATGCGGGTGGAGGGCCAGGGTGGAGGGCCAAGGTGGAGGGCCAGGGTGGAAGCCTGACCTCGACGGGTATGTAAACTGACTGAAAAGAACAATGCAGCAATGAAAGCGCAACGCATCGGTAACATAAAAAGCTTGTCAGGCCTAGGGAGGAGATATGGCTGAAAGCTCCGGAAAGCCATCGCGTTTATGTTTGTGTGTGTACGCGTGTGTGTGTGGATATGCCGGGGGCGCTGTGGCCCCTGGAGGTACGAAAGAACACCCTGCGCCCTCCCGATGTTCGCTCTCCCCTTTCCTCTCCCCTTTCCTCTCCCCTTTCCTCTCCCCTCCGCAACAATAATCAATATGACACGCGACCACACCTTCCCGGGGTCGCACTTACTTCCTCCTCCTCCTCATCGTCATGGTCGTCGTCGTTGTCGTCATCCTCACTGACCTATGGGTCGGTCAGACGCGGTTCTGCGGCTCCGGCCCGGGCGCCATCCGCGCCTCCGTCCCGCCCGCCAGCCCCTCTGCCGCCTCCCTTCCGGGCAGCCTGGACTCTCTGCCGCTGGACTGGCTGCGTCTGCACGAGCGGCACGGCTTGCGGCACTTCATTTCGGTGCCTTTGCTCAGCGGGGAGCTGGTGGTAGGGGTGCTGACACTGGCGTCAAGGCAAGGTAGGGGTTGTGGACTGTAAGCTGGTGGCTGGTGGGGTAGATGGGTGTTAGAGCCATACACACACACACTCTCTCTCCCCCCCCCACACACACATTGGAGGGGGTAGATGTGTGGGATGTTTGGGGGTTGGGATGGGCTGGGGTTGCGCGGAACTGTGCGTGCGAGTGGGTTAGAGTGAAGCGGTGAGTTTGGCGCCAGTTTGGGGTCTGTAAGCTCACCGCCCGTACGGCCCAAAGCACACCCCCGACCCCGTCCTCGGCGAAACCACCACACCCCGCGGACGCGCCGCCTAGGCCTCTTGCCACCCGCTTGCTGGCAACCTGACGCGCTGAGTGTGGTGGCGGCTACCTTGGTGCTGCTGTTGCAACAGCGGCAGTTGTCCGTTGCCACCAGCATCATGACGGAGGTCCACTTGGCGCGGAACATCGACGAGCTCGTACGAGCTGTACGGCGGGGTGTGTTTGACCTGGTGGTAGCGACCACGCACCTGCCTCCAGTATTGCGGCTGGCGCTCATCAGAACGGTGAGGGGTTTCACCACCAGGGGCCGCGGTGAACGGGGGATGGACAGAGCGGGGTTAAGATAGGTAGGTGGGTTTTGTACGGAAACCCAACACGCCCTGTCACAAAAGCCCGCGCATTGCAGCGCCGCATTCCAGCCTGATGACCTGCATGATTTGCCGTGTTATCGTACGGTTACAGGTGTACAGCACCTCATCTGTCACTTGCCGGCTCTCTTTCACGGAGAGAGACAATGAGCTGATGCCACCATGTGCGTGCGTCCCAAATCCTCAAAATCCGGATTTTAAATTTTTCCACGACAGCAGTTCTGGGTCGTCTCGTCTATTTGTCTTCCCCTGCCCCCCTTCTTCCCCCCCCCCCCCGGTGTTTCCCGGTTTAGGATGGATCCGCGGCTGTGGTGTTTGAGGAGCAGCCCCAGCGGCGCAGCAGCTTTACGCGGCTGTCGGTCTGCTCCGAAACCGCCGGACATACGGGGGGGGTGCCGGAGATGTTGCAGCCCAGCACGTCGCGGAGATCAATGGACGCAGGAGGACGCATCAGCGCCAACCAGCTTCTGGGGCAGGTAGGGGTCGACAGAGTAAGAAAGAGAGGGATGGAGGGCCTTATGCTTTGTCTTGATGTGTGATGTTGGGGAAATCCGTCTCACCTGGTGGCCTGACATCGGTGCTGACCAGGGGCAGTCCTCGCACCCACCCGATCCCCCGGCCCCCGGCCTGGCCCGGCATTAGGAAGACGCCCAACAACTTCCATGCTTCCCCCCTCCCGTCTACCTTATCTTCCTCCCCTTCCTCCCCTTCCTCCCCTACAGCGGTATTATGCCTTGTTTAATCGACTTCCCCCTCTCCCCTCTCCTTTCCCCCCCCCACCACCACACAGCTCATCCGCGATCGTCTCACAGGCAACAACCCTAGTTGTGACCCACAGGGCTCGTCCACCAGCCTCGTACGCGGTTTCAGAGCGCCGCCTTCGCCAGATCAGCTCCCGGACCGTTCCGGCTGGATGCCCATAGCACTCCAGGAGAGAGTCGGTATGGGAATGGCAGCGACGACAGCGGCGGCGGGAGGTGGTGGCGGAGGCGGTGGTGGCGGAGGCGGCGGAGGCGGCAGCAGCGCGGCGGGATTACGAGTGGCTGGGTACGGTCTCTCCTTCAGCGCCGCCGGCACCGCCAATACCAGAAGTCATCTGAGCCAGCCGCACCCTGCAGCTGCAGCATCCGCAGCCCCTGCAGCAGCTAGTGCTATAGCCACAGTCTCTGCCGGGTTGGGCGTAGTTGGCGGGAACAACCAGATCGCCAGTCATTACACTAATGGTTGGCCGGGATGCGGCAAAGAGGCGACGACGGCTAGCAACCTTAATGTGAATATGCCAACAAGCCACTGCAACAGCGTCGGGGGTCAGAATCCAATAAACAATATTCAAATCAACAACGTTGTCAACGTCAACAATATCATTATCAATAGCAATAACAATCACAATAATAACAATAACAACGTGAACAGCGTCCAAATAAATGGCAACAAGGTGGGAATAGGTCACATGTTGCCTTTAACAGCTGAACTTGCTTGTAGTTGTACGACAATTACCGTACAAATGTTGTATTGAAGGGGTTGGGAAGAGCGCCACTGATGGATCTGCAATGAGGTGTCCGAGCGCTAGCAACAAACGACGCAGGGACCCCCTGTTATAATTTTCGTTTCGCATCGTCGCTGTTAAGCGGTGCACGTTGTGGATTTGTGGGGTTGTGGGGGCGGGCGACCAGGTTTTCCTCTGTCCCTCAGCAGCACCAGTCACAACCACGCAGCCAAGGGCCTCACTTCCCCCGTGTCGTACTTCCGTCTCATCCGTATTACCGTACGCACATCGCGTGTTCTGCCCCTCCCACCCCCTCTCCCAACACCCCGGCATCAGTTCGTTGGTGAAAAGCTCTTTCCTTCCTTTGCCCTCACACTCCCCTCCAACCCTTCTTCCCCCGACGCGTGTGGTTTGCCCTCTCGGGGGGTGACTTCAGAGCGGCGCCCGGGGTCACAGCCTGTCCCTGGAAAACACATTGCTGGGGGAGTGTCTCCAGAAGAACTGCGGCCTGTGGATTTCTGACTGCACCATGTACCTGCAGGTGGGGGCCGGAAAAAGGGGAGGGGATCAATATTGTACGATACGTACGACATTTGAACGGCGGCATAAGGAGAGGAGAGAAAGAGTACGGCAGAGGGGCGAGGCGCAGATTATTTCGCCCCTGCATAGCTGTAACTGCTGCTGTTTCTGTTTCTGGTATTGTTTATCATGGTGATGTTTGGTGGCTGATGGAGATTGCTGCCGTATGCTTTGGCAAGAAAGTGTGTATGTTGGCGCTGAAACGCCAACGCACAGGAGGCGCGGACATACCCCCGCGACATCGTGTTCTCCCGAGGGAGCCGTGCCGTACACTCCATTGCCGTATGCAGCGGCCGTCACAACGGCCTGCCGGTACTGGGCGCATACTGCGTGTACGGTGCGGTACTGCCACGGCAGCTATTGCGCGCTGTGACATTGGAGTTGGAGCAGTTGCTCAAGGTAATCGTAACTGAGGAGGGTCCAGTACCTTAACGCACGGCGTACGGCATCTGTACGATTGTGTTTTTAGGACTTTCTTTCGAATGTTGTTTGAACCTTAATTAGCGGCCACATTCCAACAGCGCCATAGGCCACCGGCGCTCCACCCTCTCCACCCTCTCCGCCGCCGCGACTACTCCCTCTGTGGATCCCGCCGCAGCTGCTGACTCCGTACGTGCACTCCCGGCTGTGCTCCGCTGCGCTCGTCGACGAGTGGCTTTACCTCCACGAGGAGCTGCTCAACCCCGCCAAAATCGAGCCGAACCGCCGCCCGCCACGCCTCTCCGCATCCTTGCACCCAGAGATGCCGCTGGGGCCGGACTGCTCCCCGGTGCATGCACCCGGGTCGCCGCCGCTGCAACTGACACAACAATTTACAGCCGCTGCGGCCGCTGGCGGCGGCGGTGGCGGTGGTGGTGGCAGTGGCGGTGGCGGTGGCGGGCACTACACGCAGGGAGTGATCCTGGCAACCGCGGTGATGCCAACGAGGGCTAATGAGCAGCTGTACGAACAGGGTGTTTCCATGGGAAACGCACCCCGGGCGGTGGGTAGCGCTGCCTCCGCCGCCGCCGCCGCCGCCACCGCCGCCGCCGCTGGCAGCGGTGTCGTCGACGGGTCACTTATGCTATCAAGTGTGCTGCTTACGTCAGCTACGACGAGGTTAAGTGACAATATGGAAGTTGAATCGCCGCGGATGCCGGAATCCCTTCACGTCAACCCGCCGTACCCCGCGGCAGGGCCGGGGCCGCTGCTACCCACGGGGCAACCCGCCCTCCTCACCTCCCTCAGCGCACTCGGCATGGTCACGCAATCTACGTCAGGAGCCTCCCGCGACATCATATTGCCGCCGAGCCTCGTGGACGGCGTGGTGCAGCTGGCGGCGCCGACGGCGGCGCCGCCACCGGGGGTAGCACGTCTAGCCAGCGCCTGTGGCGCCGACGGGGGCGGTGTCGGCATCAATGTACGGCCGTGCTCTACAGGTAGTACCGGACCTGCAAGCGCCGTCGCCTTCCTGGCTTCAGTGCTATGCTCTCCAGGCGGGGCCCGGGATACGGTGGACGCGCTTGGCTCTGCCGGTGGCGGTCGGTTGGGAAATATGATGCGGACAATGCTGGCGGCGCCGTCGTTTACAGTCGAGTCAGTGCGCGGTCCAGTCGGTGGCGGGCTACGTCGCGCGCCGTTGGTTTCGGGGCTTCACGAGCGGCTGGCGGCCGCACAGGCGTCTCGGCTAGTGCATGGTAGTGCTATTGAGCACCAGGAGGAGCTGGCTGCGATAGAGGTGTTGGAAAAGGTGGGTCCAGGAAGTTATGAACCGGCAGCAGTAGTAGCAGTAGCAGTGGCATACTGCATATGAGGTGCATGTTGGCGGAAGGGCAGCACCACAAATTTGCATTAGCATGAGAAACATAACCTGAGTTGGAGGGGCGAAAAATGAATGACGTGAGGGCATGAGGGAGGGATAAGACGATTGTATGCGACGGGTTTTAGTTACTTTTCAGTTGTGTCTTGTTGCGGTTGCTTTCGGTTCTCAAACCTCAATGCAAACCCAACTTTATGCACTCGTGGATTGACGCTGTGTGTTTTGATGTTGCAGATTGGGCAGGGCGGATACGGGGAAGTCTACCGGGGCCAGTACGACGGTACGGAGGTGGCGATCAAGATTGTGTACGAACCGCACTGCGCCACATCTTCAGCGGCCCCACGAATAGAAAGGCACGCCTTGGCGCAGGTGATGATCGTTCTGCTTCTAGCGCTACTGCTACTGGTGCTCTCAAGTCCACTGCTGCTACTGCTAGTGCTGATGTGGTCACTGCTACGGCCGCCCTGACATTGCCACTGATGCTACTAGTACTGCTTGTACTGCTTGTACTGCTACTGCTTGTTCGAGATCTGATTGAGCATATGTGTGAGTGTGTCGCGAACGACCCCCCGTTGGCTGTCTCGCTGAGGCACGTGGCGCAATGACATTCAGGGTTACGCCGCCACCAGCATCGTAAACACGGAGGAAGAGACAGGTACGGCAGCCGGTACTGCACCCTTGGCCCGCAATCTACACGACGCCTTTGAACTGACAGTCAGTGTCAGTGTGTGTCACCCCAACATTGTCCAAGTGCTCACCTTCTTCACAGGCGAGCATCCATGGGGGGGGGAAGGGGAGGGCGAGCTAGCAGGGAGAGAGCAGCAAGGTGTGTGTCTGTGTCTGTGTGTCTGTGTGGGCGTAAGCGTGTATGTGTATGCGTGTGGGCGTATACGTGTGCGTGTATGTGTATGCGTGTGTGTATATGTATGCGTGTATGTATATGCGTGTGTGTATGTGTATGCGTGTGTGTGTGCGTGTTTGTTGACACGGCTCTGGAGGTCAGGGAAGTGAAGGGAGGGAAGACGGAGGAATCCAAAAAAGGCTCTAATCCCCGAGCTGCCAGATGAGGATGATGGCGATGATGAGGATGATGAGGATGAGGATGATGAGGATGATGAGGATGAGGATGATGAGGATGAGGATGACGATGATGAGGATGATGAGGATGAGGATGTGTGTATAAACCTGCTCCGTTGTGTCTGTGCCTGAGGCTTAGGCTGCAGAGGAGGTAGTGGCCCTGAATAGAATACGCTTGTAAGGCTGTACGGATGTACGATCGTTTGAAATTGAAATTATATGAATGGATCAACCGGTTGGTTTCAGATGTGTACGTGCACGTCGAGCGACGGGCGGGCTCCAATGAGCTGCTGGCGTCGCCGGGTGGATTGCGAATACAGTCGCCAACGAGGTTGCAGACGGCGCTACAACACGCGCATCAACATGCACCGTATTTGCAGCGCCAGGCGTCGGCTGTGCCTGAATTCGGAGGCGGCGGCGGCGGCGGCGGTGGGGGTGGGGGGAACGCATCACCGGCGGCGCGCGGCAGCCCCGCACGGCGCCGTCAGAGCGCCGGCGGTGCAGCCAGCACCCTGGGATCAGCAGGGGCGCCGCCGCGCGTGACCTTGCTGCCCTACCCGAGCAACGTGACGTCATGCCAGCTCAATACGATGGATGTCACGGGAGGTCAGTGGTACGACCGGCGGTACGAAGTAGGACTCGGGCTTCAATCGCAGATAGAATTAATTTATAGCTTAAATGATACAAAAACCCTCTTTTCGGTTCTGCCCCCTTCCCTTCGACCCCGGCACATACACATTGTACACGCACCTTTCCCCCCTTTGCCCGAACAACCGTGCCGTTCTTCTCGCTCCTGGCCTCACTGCTTCCCCCGGCTGACCGTTGAACCTACCAGAAAGGCCCCTTCTCGAGCTTCATGGTGAAGCACCATCATTCCGTACAGGGCAATCTGACCCCGTATCTCCCCCCATGCCAACCCCCAACCGCCCGCAGGGCATTTCGCCGAATACACAGAGCTGCAAGCGGCCATGGCGTCCAATGGGTCGGCTGCCCAACAGGCGATGGCCGTATCTCCCCCGGCGATGGTCATGTGGGTCCATGGGGCCGTGGGAATTGGGGCTGTGATTCCATGGACCCATGGGTCACCTGGGTCCCATGGGCAAGTAGGATTTGCGTCGGTACTCGGTATATGCCGAAAAGCCCATGGCCTTAGTATTGAATGCGTATGGATCTGATGTGATTCATCGGAGGGCATGTAATACTTTGAAAGCCACTGTACGACGAATACGCCGTACACCTTAACCACGCGCGCAGATGCATGGAGTACTGCGATGCGGGCTCACTGGCGGACGCAATCGTACGGGGTGCGTTCCGGCTGCCGGCGTTGGGTTTGTACGGCACCACGCAGCCTAACGTGCGGGTGAGTTCCAGAGGGCACATTAGGTCGGTGAGGGAGTCGACTGGGGGAGCTTGGGTTTTCATATGTACGAAGGTTCGGTATGTTCATGATACGTATCGAACGAGTGCGGCCCCCTCTCCCTTTCAGACTCCTTCCTCGCCGACTTCGACGTCCGCGGTTTGCTATTTTCGTTCCGCACCAGCCGTGCGTCAGATCTCGTCCATTCGCCAGTAACCCGCCTATCCCTGACGGCGCTTCCCAGCCATCTCATCTTATCCCAGACCTTCTTCGTCCTATCTTTGGTGTCTATGAGTATTGTGATTCATGTTTCTGATGACCGTTTCTGGTCCTATCCTCCACGGCTATCTTTACGAATTCACGTGGCCATGTGGTATCCGTTTTACGGCGTCCTCACCGCCGCTGCGCGAAGGCCATCCTGGCGACGCTGTTGGAGGTGGCCCTCGCCCTTCGCCACCTGCACTCCCTCCGCCTGGTGCACTGCGATCTGAAACCCTCCAACGTGCTGCTCCGCTGCAGTGCGCGAGACCCCAGGTGAGCTTGGGAGAAGGGGGTAGGGGCAAGGGGATGTCGGGGCAAGGGGGTGGGGGGCTGTAGCGGTACTGCAGTCGATTTCCGGACATATATCTTCCCGTGATTGTAGCAGTCCCTGGTTGTGTGTTGCAAGTCTGGGGCCCGGCCCCCGCCACTCCTCACGGCTCCGTGCCCCCCACAACGGGCAGCAGCCCGTTGGCCTTGCCCGTACTCCTCTCTGTATCGGCACTAAGCGTCGTTTGGGGATCTAGTGGTTTCGGAGCAGGGAGGCCCTTTTTGTTTCTGCCAAAACATTTCGTCAAAAAATAAGCTTGTTCCACTTATCTTCGTTTTCCCCTCCCATTCCCCTCCGTTCCTCATCCACCCCACATCTCCGCTTTCCTCATTTCCGTACCCCCATACACGCACGCTCTTCTCTTCAGGGGTTTCACTGCTAAGCTGAGTGACTTTGGATTGGTCCGACTCATGGAGCCCTGCGGGGAGGGCGGCCGCCTCGCTATACCAAAGGGAGTGACCCATGGGACCGTCACTCACATGGCACCGGTGAGAAGAAACACACGGCGACTCATCCGGGTCGTGCCAGACTGCGTTCATTTTGGTGTATTTGACCAGCGCCCGTTTAACGCCCCCTGCTCACCCCGTTTCCGTGCTCCGAAACCCCAGGAGGTGTTAAATACGGACAAGGGCGTCCCTCACGACGCCTCCCTCGACATCTACGGTGAGTGCGGGGGTGGGGGGAAGGACAAATGTAGGGAAGAAAGGAAAACCCAGCCATGCTGTCGTGCATGTGCTGTACCAGGGGGCTATCGTATTTTTCTTAACGGAATGTAGCACCACTCACTCACGCGATGTTGGGCGGAAACGAACGGAAAGTGCCCCCAGTCGGTCAGTTGGTCAGTCGGTCGGTCGGGAAGCTTGTGGCCAAGATTGCCCGACTCGGGTGGAGTTGGAGGCCCCACTGACGAATCGCCCGCTCCACTCGGGGCCACATCGCCCATGCTCTCATTCCCGTGTCGTCGAGCCCCGCAGCGTTCGGCATCATCATGTGGCAAATCGTGTACGGCGGGCGGTTGTACCCTGGAGTCAACGAATCTGATGTCCCCTCCAGGGTGGTGAGGGAAGGAATGCGTCCCCGGTTCATTTCAAATGTGCCCTCAGAGTACAGGTGCGGCGGCGGGACATGGACATGCAAGCAAGGCTGTTATGGACTTGCGGCATATATCTTATTTATACACTGCTGTACATCATGTGATCTTGTAACACATTAATTATGTCGTACTACATGACGTGACGTGGCACAGGCGATTGGCAGAGGCATGCTGGGCAACGGAACCCGCCAACCGACCCTCCGCGGGGGCTCTGGTGCAGGCCCTCAAGGAGCTCATGGGACTGGGTCCGCGGGTCAAAGGTCAACGCCGATACAGCGCCCTCGCGCCGCAGCGCCAGCTCACTGGCTCCGTGCTACAGCCGCCGCCCATCAGCAGCAATGGCACGCCTGCTGGTGTGGGTATTGGCAACGGCCGTGCGTCGTACTTGGGCCGGGGGCTTTCAGTGTTTGGCATGCCTGTGTACGCGGGTAATGAGGTGGAGGTGGGTTTGATGCGGGGGAAGGGGGAGGGAAAGGAGGGCGACACCGTCCACATCGGTGCCGGGGTTGGCGTCGGCGGTGGAGCGGAGGGCTGTGAAGGGGGCAGCGGCGGCGGCGGCGGCGGCGGCGGCCCTGACGGCGGCGAGAAAGACAGCGGCGCAGTTACGAGCGGTCAGAAATCCAGATCTGGTGGAATTCGTACACGAAGTCTGTCGTACAGTGGGTTCCCTGTTCACATTCTGTGAGATCCAACTGTCGGCCTTTGCATACTGCTACTGCACAAGGGGGGTTGAGGGCCTTATGCTGCTGGACCGGTTCGAAGGTGGGTTGGAATTCAAAGGTGTCTTTTGTCATGGTCGCTGTGATTAGGAGGGTGGAATGGTACGGAAATGGGCACGAAAATCGTGTCGTACTGTGGAGGGTGACGTCATCCTTCACTCTTGAAGACTTGAATATTATTTGGTTTTATTGTCTTCTTGGCTAACGGCCAACGAACCGTAAACTGGTTTGGGCAGGCCTGGTTGTCATGGCAACAAATACACACACAACCAGGAACAACAACAACGAACTGCCCTAACGGATGAATGGAATCTTGCGGGATTTGGCTACCTGTGGTAATCTGTGCAACAAGCATTGATTTTGGTTTGGCAGTACGGTAGTGTATTCGTACAATCTGCGGCAGGAGGTAATTTCGAGGTTAAGTTGTGAGAATACATGCTTGTTGACAGCACACGGCGATTGGGGTTGGTTCAGAAGATATTGTGCGGGTAATTCCCCACCAGCGATACCCCGCAGTGGTTAACCTCCCCACCGCTTTCCCCATCACCATCCGCACGGTCAAAAACACACGTGCACACACACGGAGATCTTCACCATCGCCCCATGACCGTCACATGAAGTACGACACATGTGTTTCATACACATGTCTCGACTCCGGAATACCCTGCTTCCGTCATTTTGGGGATTCCCGTTCGTGTATTTTCTGTTAATCTGCGCCATTCCATAACATTTCATTCTGTATTTATTGGGGCATCATGACACCGTGTACATGTGCCATGACATGGGGCGCCATGCCGCACAACGCGGACGTAGTATTTCAGTACAACTCGGCAAGAGGACTCCGATTTTGCCTTTGGGCCTGATCCTGGATCCTGTTTTCTGACTTGACTTTAAATATATAGCTTGTGCGAGAGATTTGTTCCCTTTTTCAGAAGGTGCTTGGGGGTGGGGGGGGATACTGAGCAGGAGCATTCAGGAAATACCGTTAAAATTGCACTCACATTTTTCCTCGCTGCGATCGGTGAGGGAGGCAGCGGGTTGGGTAGTCGCCCTGAGCGGAAGAGGGTGAAGACAAAATTGAAGTGGCATTATAGGAGAGCGTGATGGAGGGTTTATGATTGTCGGTGTGTACGACAATCCGGAACCCTATCCTGCTTTGGAAGGTGTGTACGAACGCAACGCATGCACACGCGGATGCAAATCTGGGGGCTTCGGTCAGCCAGGCAGATGGATGTGGTGATGCACATGCGCAGTGAGGGCTGTGTTTCCTCTTAACAACAGAGGGGCTATGAGACCGGATCAGGGGAGATGGTATATCAGGGGACCGGATCAGGGTATGTGTGTGAAAACCGCTCTATTTATTAATAGAAATGCATTAATTACGTTCGCTTATCGTCTTGTTAGGTCGCATCGATGATAATCAAACCGTAACACATCAATTATCCCCCCTCCCATATGCAGCATCCTCGCTGCATAGTGCAGCATCAACTGCAGGGATCATTGAGATTGAGTGGCACGCAAACGAGCCCCTTGTAAAATGGGCTTCATGTCCGGCGAGAAGTTGCGTGCCGGTTCCCAAGAGTTATGCTCGCTAGAATACCCGGTCCATTTAACCAAGTACTCATGCACCGTGCGCTTGCGTCTGTGCCAACCCTCACGATGAGTGTGATAATCCAGCACATGCTCCACATCATACATCTTCTGCTTTCCTGCGATCTAGCACTACCGCCACAGCTGCCAGCTGCTGCAGCCAGCTCAGCGGCGGGACCAGCTCTAGGGATGCTGCCGCTCATGGCGCCTTCGCCACCAGCGTCCTATCCAGATACAGCTGTATGCTGAAAACCGCTTTCCATAACGTTGTGTGTCTGCATCCCGCCATCGCCCTCATGCAGTTGATGACGGCTTCCCGGACTCCTCACACATGAGGAGCGTGTGGTCTTGTGCGCCAGGCACAGTCGTCACACGTCGTTCGTCGTTCGGTTACATCTCATGAAAAATAAATACCAAAGCGGCTCACGTAATAATCAATTCGGTATTGCAAGATTGTGACGACCGAGCAAAAACGTTCAACATAAGTGCAACTGCAACCCGACAATACTTAAATACCGCACAGCCCATATGATAAACTGTACGGTAAGGATCATCACAGCAAATATCCTAAGCAACCAATATCTGGGCGCCATCCTACAGCAGCAGCACGAATACGAACAAAAATCCAAGTAACGTCGCTGTTGGCACAACTCCATAACTCCGTCGCAATCTTCTCAAAGATGCGGAAGATCCCGACTGGTCGGCGGATTGAAGGTTCGTGTGGGCGGGTGGTGGGTTGGGTGGTGATGGGAGAGGGGGGGACGGCGGAAATGGCGGCGAGGGAGGGGGCGTGGGAGGGGGCGACGGCGGACGTGGTGGTCGGGGAGGTCGGGGCGGCGGCGATGGTGGTTTGGGCGGCGGTGGTGATGGTGATGGCGGCGATGGCGGCGACGGTGACGGTGGCGGTGAAGGCGGTAGTGGCGGTGCCGGCGGCGGTGATGGCGGTGAAGGCCGCCAGGTCATGTCGATAGCAGCGCTCATTTGTGGGATATTGTTCAGAAGCTGAAGAGGCGGAATCAAGAATAGAAACGTGATGTCAATGACAGAGCCCTGGGGAATGGTTAGGAAGGTGGCTTCGGAGGCCGCCACCACCTCCCGCACTTCCGCCAGTGTGCCCGCTACATCGGGATTCCCGTCCTTGACCCTCACAATCACCGCCAGGCTCACATTCTCGGGCTTCATGAACTTGACGGCGTAGCTGCCGGGGGACATCGTGGTGAGAGGGTAGCGGCGGTACACGGCCACGAACCCACTGGACGCCAGGGAGGGAGGCAGACCGCCGAAGTCCCAACCCCAGGAAAATACCACTTTGCGAAGGTTACTTATTCCCGGTGGCGGCACGCAGGTGGAAGTTAATATGGCGGCTGGCGAGTCGGCGGCCACGGCAGCGAGCTGCGCCAGCCTCTGGGACCAAGGGGGTGGGGAGATCCTGTTGGGGCTCAGAACAGCCTCTGAGGAGAATGCATCGGAGGTCCTCATGACTGACATGATGCCGAAGAAGTTGGAGCAGGGGGCCGCTTGGGGGAGGCGAGCACAGACCTGGCATTTCACGAGCGTGAGAGGGGGGGACGGCGGGGACTTTGGGTTTTCGAGCACGACAGCAACCTTGGCAATTTAGAGCACTCACACCGGGGCGACAGTGGGGATCATAAAAGGTCACAGAAGTGAGACCCGTGAAAGAGGTGTCGTACATGCAACAACTTATCCAGGCTTACACAAGGCCATGTTTACGAGGGTGGTGGTGGTGGTGGTGGTCAGCCACCCCTTTCTTCGCCCGTCAAATCACAAGACGGTATGTTTGTAAGTGCAGGTGCAAGTCAGGTGCTACAAGCGAGTAATGGTAACAGCTCTGCCACGTTGATAGGGACGGGATTCGCATGAACCGGTTCCACGATGGTAACACCGTGTTTCTGTTTGTACATCTGTCCATCCCCATCTGTGTCCTTGTCACGGGTCACATCTACCAAAGGGTCCAACTGATAACTGCAACCGCTTCACGCACCTCAATGGTGTAGTTTCTGTGGCTTCCGTCCGTCCTGGCCCGTACAAACACACCCTGAAGGAAATCTCTCCCGCGAAGCTCTAGCCGCTGGGACCTGCTGTAGTAAGCCGCTCCGGAACCGCTAAGGGATCCGGTTGAGGGCTGGAGGTAAAGAGCCTCCGTGGGGTTGCCGTCAGCGAGGTCGGGGCGGAAGCACGGCTGCGCGCTCGGGCACACAGCCACTGCTGACACCGGCATCACTCCTGTTACCTGCCGGGTGCGTGACAGAGTGGGAGAGAATGGGAGAGAGTGGCAAGACTGTACGTCCAAATCAGTCTTACATCGTGTGATGCCGTGCATTGTCATGTGCTAGGTCAGATGGAGGCAGGCGGACAACTGACAGACATCCGGACGGCATGACATCCGGATTGCCCGTGTGTAGTTAGTAATGGGCACACATACACACATACACACACGCACACGTTGGGCCAAACGACTTGTCGTACCTCCACTGTGTACACTAAGTCCGGGAGAGCGGAAGCCACGGGGTCGGGTGTCGGGGGGAACAAGAAGCGCCGGGAGCGGAAGTCCGTGCCGTACAGCGTCACCCAGGCACAAGGGAGAGGGGGTTCCAGGATCTGGAAAGGGGGGAGGTGAAGGGAAGGCACCAGGGAGGGAGCGAAGACAGCGTGCGATGGATGTGGCACCGGGCATCTGAGTTCCTTGTGGTAGGTCTCAGTCCGGCGCACCCAAGGGGGGGAGAATCCCTTCACGCGGTGCGAGGAAGCGATTGTGTGCGTGAGGAGGCGTGTGTGAGATGGCCGATGATGACGATCCAAATGTGGAGCGGACCGTGTACGCAGGTGTGCGTTGACCTGCAGAGCAGGGTCAACATGCTAACATACGGATCTCGTCATTCCTACATTCAAACGTATGACACGTATAACTGTGTAAGGCAGCTCACCAGGAGGTCCTCCGGGGGATCAGGCGGCGGTGGGCGGGGCGGGTGGGGTGGTGAGGGTGGGAGCAGGGGTGAGGGAGGGGACGGCCTCGGCAATGGCGGGCGAGGTGACGGGCGAGGCGGCCGGGGACTCGGCGGGAAAGGCTGACCCGGGCGCGAAGGGAATGCCGACAACACCGGCAGCGTAGGCCGTGGTGGGCGAGGTGGCCAGCGATTCCACGCGCTTGGGAGAGGTGGCGGAGGAGGCGACGGCGCTACTGGGGACAGCGGTGGCGATGCAGGTACCGGCGTTGAAGCGGATGGAGGTGTAGGAAGTCGCATCTCAGGCAGGAAGGGTAGGAACAAAGGGTGGGGAAATGGGAGGCTGGGGCCCGCTGGTAGAGGAGATCTCGGAGACTTTGGTGAGCCCGCGAATGAGGGTTTCGGCGGCTTTGGGGAGGGTGAAGAGGGAGACAGCGGCCCAAATGGAGGGGTGGAGGGCCCCATGTGGAGCAGCGGTGAGATAGTGGGGCGTGAAACGGGCATGCCAGGTTGTGGAATACTCACTGCTGAGCTTGAGGATTGCGCCTCATAGTCCGCTGAAAAGGATTCCCGTACGGGATGTGTTGGGGTCGGCGGTCGTTGAAGTGCTGCGGCGAAACAAACACAAAAGCTGACGACGAGAAGCTGAATGATGGCAGTCGCTGATCTCATCGCCCAAGCAAACATCGACAAAACAGAGGTTGGCCAGTGGTGATGACTAACCAGCCGTTCGTGACGAAGGCTGATGTTGGATTTACTTCGGCTAAACGTGGGTTGTAATTACGTCCCAACAAGTATCGCCGACATGTATCGCTCTGCATCATGTGTGGTGATGTCGAGATCTGTATATTTATGTAATCGTGAATGGGAATTGATTGTATGACATTTAATGACCGGGACATGACATGCGACGTGACACTGCCTGACGCGGGACGTGACTGCTCAGGGGAAAGTTGTGAAAGCAGTCATAAACAGTTATTTGTTAGGTACTTGTAAGTAAATGAATAGGGTTGTTTCAAAGCACTAGATTCGCATGCTGTTCTTTTCAGCAAACCTGCCGTGATTTTGAGTACGGATGGTGGAAGTCGAGAAGTCGCGAGGAAAAATATTTAATGAGTAGCCCATTTATATCTCCCAGGTATAAGGGAAGAACCGAGCTCGCTGTAATCATCTTTTGTGTGAGGACATTCTTTCCATTCAGAGCTGGGGAACACCACTCGTACGCATTTCATGCAAATGGATTCCGTTCCTAATGACAACGGCATCCACCATCCTGTATGCGCATCGAACGGGGAAAATTCAAAAATGAGCGGGCCCATGCATGGCACTTACGGATCAAGGCGAGAAAGACTGCTGCCGGCTCCCAAGTCTGCTAGAATAAAGGCACGACGTTGATTTCGGGTACAGACCCTGCATATGTTGCGCACGATGTCCCGACGTCACTTGCACATTAGCTAGCAACGGCGAGCCGTACTTAGCTAGCCCACCTTCTACGACGACGGCGACTCCAGCCAAACATAAGCTTGGTTGTGCTTGAATGAAGGGATTGTGACGGCTTTAAATTATCGATACCCACGGCACTGCCAAAGGTTGGGAGAATGATATTGTTGCACATGAAGAAAACCCCTCGCACATCACACATTGACTCGTAATCCGAGCCTTTTGGCTTTGGCTGTCTGGATAGCAACATCTCATACAAGTGATGCATAAAGGCTTTCCACCAGCAAGTGATAGTTAAATCGGCCAACTGTTACCCCTACGTGTACGAAAAGTACGACCACATGAGTTACGTTTGGCATTCCGGGGCCCAACGAGACGTCAACATTTCGTGGCGGGCTTTAAACGTGCAGACGTTTTACCCGTTATTGCCATGCCATGCACCCGCGCACACCTAAATACGCACACGTATTTAACCACATCAGTGCCCAAGATTTCCCGAAGAGCTGGAGCGAGGAAAGGAGAGATAAGGCCGGAACATATCCTGGAGGACTGCGGAAAGGAAGAAGCGGGGCAAGTATATGGAAGAAGTAAGGCTTCGAGCTATACTTATATTTAGCTTCTGTTTGATTGTCGCTTGGGAATCCTGATATACCCCAAACAGGTCCCCTGGACTCCTCAAGCGCAAGCCCCACAGTCCAATCATGGCTACACCAAAAAGGAAGAATGCGTTAAGCCAACCCAAAGATATTTCTGCCCTCCGCCATGTACCGGACGGCAACGGATATAAAAAGAAGACCTCCACTCTCCAGCCTAAGAAAGAAGCCCTTACGCCCTTCATTTTGCCTTACGCCCGCGCGGTGCTGTGCTGCGCCACACGCCCACCCTACCCGCCAAAAGCTTGAAACGTACACGCTGTCTCTGACCTCCTTCCCGTCGGGTCCGTTCTCTCTGTCATACCCTATTCCGCACCCAAAGCCCTTCGTACTACCCAGATACGCCTCCCGTTGCCGTCCTTCCTCGTAGTCACTCGCCCAACCGATCGCCACCATCACACATCAGAGCTGTATATTACCAGTCTGGTCATGATTTACTACCCCGCCCCAACCGTGACGCCGGTCATCCATTCCCATTCGCAACTCCGTCCCCAACCACGCACAGTCCTAACCCGCGACATCCGGGAGCTGAGCCTGGCCCCGACGTCTTCTCAGAATTACAAACCCTTAGCCTGTCTGAAACACAATTTACGGTACTGCATATGCGATTGCAAATGTGACATTTTATTACCGACGGTGTGTAATCTCATCCAGATACCGACAGTCGGCTCGTGGAAACTCTCCTACCCGAATAAATTATGTCCGGCTCCCCCCGCAATGCCACTGCCATCCCCCCCTGCCACTGCCGCCTCGTCCATGCCCCCTACTCGAAGCTGTCGCCTTCCAGGTTGAAGGTGACACGCGGCCGATAGGATCCGGACGGTCCGGCACCGCCCTCACTGCCAGTCCGCTGCGACGCTGACGGCTGCGGCTGCAGGTCGGTTCCCGTGCCCGCTGTCAGGGCGTCGTCATCCTCATCAATATTGTCCACTTCATCCAGGTGCTCCTGGAGGCAGAGAGCGGGCGGGTGAGCGCGGCGCGGGAGGAGCAAGACAAAACCTTACACACGAGCTCGGGCACGCAGCCAAAAAAGGGCGAGAGGGGAATAAGCAATGAATGCGCATGCATTGAGGCCAAGGTCACAGGGGTTCTGGGAACGATGCATGCAGGTGCGAGGTGTGGTTGTGGCATACGTGGCACAACTGCGCGACCTCACAGCACCCTATCTAGGCACGCGCACCAGACGGGTATGACAGTTGTATGACGGGTATCAAAGGCATAATTACTAATCATGCCTTCCGAAACGGGGCCTGCCCTGTCATTCCTGCTCTATGTTAAGGCGGCACGGAGCGAGCGCTTCAGATCCCCCCTACTGGCTTGCTTCTGGATTTGTGTGCTACGCCGTCTCAGGCAGACAAGGCGATGTGAAGACATCCAAATCCCGGATGGAACGATGGAACGATGGAACGAGGGGCGGGGGGAGAACGACTATTCCGGTCACGAGAGCCTAGGGCATGTGAGGCTGGGGGGCACGTGAGGCTAGGGGCACGTGAGGCTAGGGAGTGTCGGGGCTGCGGCACCTCCCGCCTTACCTCCTCCATGTCCTCCTCCTCGTCATCTCCCAAGCCTACCTCCTGCACAGCCATTTCGCGGGACAGCAATTCATTATCGAAATATGAGGTTCCGCAGACACTACTGCAGGCAGACACCAAAAATATGGCGTATGGCGTTGCAACTAGATGTGACGAATTGCAGATGGATTCGACCCGCGATTGCGCGTTGTGTCCCTTTGGTAACCGTAGAGGTCAGCACTTACCTCTCCTTCATCGTCGCGCGTATCTGCCCCCGTCTCAGCAATGGTTACATCGTCGCCGAAGATATCGCCGTCGGCCATCTCCATGTCCCCCTCCGTCACAGAAGGCGCTGGCATCTCCGCCCTGCCTTGGGCCATCACCACAGCGGATTTCATGCCGCCGGTGTCCAAGGCCGCTCTGGCACTCCCACCTGCAGCGACGCGAGGAGCCGCACCCGGAGGAGCCGGTCGCAGCGGTAACGCCCCAGCCCCCCCATCATCTTCCTCCGCCTCCACATCCACATCCGCTTCATCCTCATCGGCCGCCATGTCAATCTCAGCGTCGTCCTCCTCCGCCTCCTCCGCGGCAAGCTCCTCCTCCATCTCAGCTGCCAGGGCGCCGCCCTCATCATCATCGTCATCATCCAGGATGTCAATGTCATCGAACACAGCCGCGCTGCGGCCCCGGCCGCGGCCCCGGCCGCCCCCGCCAGTGACAGTGACAGCGACGGCGCCGCCGCTGCCGCTGCCGCGGCCTCGCCCTCGGCCCCGGCCTCGGCCGCGGCCGCGGCCTCGGCTGCGCCCACGGGTTGCGGTGGCGGCCACAACTGCCGTGCTCACCAGAACTCCAGCGCCGCGGCCACGGCCTCGGCCACGCCCACGGCCAGGGGCGCCCGGCACCTTCTTCTCCGCCAGTATACCTGTATGGTGGCACGGAGAGGGCACAGGGGGCCACAAATATATACATATATGCACATATAAATAATTGATATGTTAACCAAAGTGTGTAGATATGCGACATGTCCACCTCCAGAGTCGTAAGCCATGGACTGCCGCCGAAACAAATAGGCCGCCAAAGTGTCGGTCGCGATGAGGCGCCGCATCCCATCCTTTCATACGACCAAAGGTTGTCTGTTACGCAAAGACAGCGGAATCGATACTGATGGCACACGAATAACTAAACTGCAGCACGCGCCTGTGCGTGCCGGCTTCTTGGCGTTGATGCGTCTGGCCTCCTCCAACTGGTCGTACGTATAGCGCAGCCAGTCGGGGACCTAGGGAAGGGGAAGGGGAAGGGGAAATGGCGGGTAGGTCCCACATGAAATGAAACACCCCATCTCATCGCACCGCAGCAGCAGCCCAGCAGCAGTCGGAGACCCAACTCACTTCAATGGCGCTCGTGGGCGCCTCCACCCAGCCCATGGACGGGTCCGTATCCAGTCGGTTGAACAACTCAACTTCCTGCGGGAGGAGCAACACGGAGCCAAGGTTCTGAGGTAATCCCCGCCAAGCAAATGCAATCATGCTGGTCTGTCACCATTCCAAACGCCTGACCCCCTTCGAGTTCATGTGCAGTCGCAGATACCGCACGCTCGCACGCTCTTCATCGCACCTCTACCCATACCATCCTCTACCGCCCCGTCCTGTCCCCATCGAAATACTGGTAATTTAGGAAGGGGGACTCGGGTCAGTTCGGTTTGCCACTGATAACCGCCATTACGTCAGGAACCTACACCCACCCACCTCCCACCCAACCCCCACCCACCTCAGGCGTCCTCGCAATGGCCACATTTAGCTGCTGGTTGGTCTGGACTTCCGTGGGCGCCACCTTAAGTCGC